>CAUYON010099067.1:0-40931 GCA_963573935.1 Arctocebus calabarensis | reverse complement strand
TGGCCAAGCACACGTCTTTAAAACTGTTTTTCGTATCCAATGTACTCAGCCCTGCTATGAAGCTAATCTATAGCTTTCATATGAAGGCTAAAACCCAGTTATAGCACAAGAAATGGGGAAAGGGGCAAGGGAGGGGAGGGGAGGGGAGAGGATGGGGGGAGGAAGGGTGATTGGTGGGATCACACCTACGGTGCATCTTAGAAGGGTACAGGTGAAAATTACTAAATGTAGAATATAAATGTTTTCATAGTGTGATTAAAAGGCCATGATGGCTATGTTAAATAGTTCAATGAAAATATTTCATAATGTATATAAAGTCAGCACATTGTGCCCCATGATTGCACCAATGTACACAATTATAATTTAATAAAAATAAAAAAATAAAATAAAACCGCTTTTCAAAGTCAAAGAACCTTCAAGAAATGGGTTTGTCCTGACTGTTTGCTTCTATTCTGCCGTTCCTTGCGAGCCACCTCCTCCTCCTGGCGCTTCTCGTGGTGAGAGAAGCCATCGGAGATGGAGGTCGTGTGCTAGTAGGAGGAGATGATCTTCAGCTTTGCTTTGTCCAAGGGCACCTCCCGGTGTCTCGGGAGTTTGTGACCGGCTTGTTGTCCTTTGTGCCAGAGCTATTTGGGCACATCCTTGACAAGAATCCGCTTCTCGTCAAACTTCCCCTTCTATTTGTCCTGAGACCAGCCCCCAGCACTGGTGCCGTAGTCCACGGGGGACTTCATCTCGGCCACGTGCAGAAGTGGCCGCTCGCCTGGACGCTGAAGAGCAGGTGGACGGCCCCTCGCTGCCCGCGGAGCGCTGGGTGCCGCGCCAGCTGGAGCGCTTGTTGGAGCGGCGGACGTCGTCCTCCGAGAGCTCTTTATGACGAACACGCCCGCTCTTAAGATTCCACTCAAACTCTTTAGGGTCGTAGCAGTGGGCAGCTTTCAGTTTTTCAAGGACTGGGTGGGAGTCTACGCTGCGGGCAGAGTTGGGCTGGGTATTGCCGGAAGAGTTGCTATCACTGCCGCCCCTCCACTCTGCTCAAAGGCTGCTTGTCTGTTGCGAGGGGCAACCCAGCAGGTTTGGGGGGGCTGCTGAGGGCACGGATACTGTGGCGGGGCCAAAGGGCTAGGCTGAGCTGGGAGCGGCTGAGCCACCTGTGGGGGCTGCGGGGCAGACTGTGGGGAGGGGGCCTTGGGCACAGGCCCCTTGTTACCCCAGGTGCCGACGTCCATGTTATGCTTTATAGGCGGAGGGGCAGAGCTCTTGCCGTTACAGGCCCACTCTTTGCTCTCATTTTAGGCTGTGGTTTTGCAAGTTGGCTGGCAATGGCAGCCCACAAAGTTGGCTTTGAAACCGGCATGCTCACATTTGTCCCGCCATTGCCAGAAAGAACACCAGTCAGTGCCACGCTGCCCACACAGCCCCCGGGCTTGGCTGTAGAGGCGCTACCCTCCCGGATCGTCAGGCCAACCACACCCTGCTCCAGGCTGTTCATCCCCGGGCCTTGCTGAGTGTGTCGCTGTCAAAGCCTGTCTGCCTGTCAACCACTGTGCGGCCCAGGGAGCTTGGCGGGGGCGGCTGCTCCCATAGGCCGAGCTCTGCGTCTGCTGCCCTTGAGACCCACTTGTGCCCCACGCTGAAAATGCAGGGTTTTCAGGGAAAAAATTTGAACCTGTGCTGATAGATGTTGTTCCCCAGGCCCCCGGGCTGCTCAAAAACAGCATCGTGCATAAAATGATGGTCTCCATTACTGAGCTGTCCATAGGTGGTGAGGTATAGAATTGGAAGGTCCCCTCCAGTGGACCATGGGGCCTTGTTGAGAGAATAAGGAAATCCGAGTGAAGGCAGTTCAGGAATCTTCCATAATGAAGTCTGGTCTGGCTGGATTCCCATAACTCTGTGAAGAGGTCTGCAGTATAGGACAGTTCTCCAGATGGCTTTCTTTGACCTAATTTTCACTGCAGCTACCCTTTGACCTAATTTTCACTTCCCCTTCTTCGCCCCTCCAGAACAGAATGTCTTTCAACATGTTAGCCCAGCAGGTCTTGAACCCTGGAGTATAAAACTCAGGGTGGGATGTTTTCCAGATGTCCTCAGCTATGGCGTGACTGAGTTATAGACAGACAAGACTTCATCTGCCCTAAGCAGCTTTCCATAGGTTTGAGGAACTGGCTCATAATGAATCCTGTGCTTCTATAACCACTGGATTTTTAACTGTGAGGGTTTATTAACCCATCCTATGTAATTTGTTGTGTGTGAGTGTGCTCTGTCTTAGTATACTCAGACAAGTTGGTAACTAGTACATAGTAAACGAATGTGTTTCCCGAGATGTACTGCTCTGCTCCCCCTGCATATTGCCTGAAGTGCCTCTGCCTCCCTCAGCCAAATTGGATTCCTATAGATCTCCAGGACCACACGTGGACCTGGTTCACTGATGGCTTATCCTTGTTAATTTCTAATGGGACATGTCCCTTACATAACATGTTTGGGATACTCATCATAATAGAAAGAGCTTCATCCAGGCAACACCAAAAGGATTCCTGCTATATTTTCATTGAGTCATGTGTCTAATGGCTTGGCCATTTGGTCAGGCTGCCAGCAAGTCCCAGAGTGGTATATGAAACAAGCTCTCCTATAGGAATGAGACATTTGGGTAAAAAAAATAAGTTCCTCTCTTAATAAAATTCAATTCACCCATATTAATACTCACCAGAAATTTCCTACACAGAAGAGGAGGAACATAACCAACAAATAACCACACTTATTAAATACGTCATCTGCTCCAAAGCTAGATGTATGACCCACCACCTTCTGGATCCGCGAGAAGACAGCCCAGGGGAATCCAGACACAATCCCAGACTGAACCAATATGTATACTGTGACACCGTCTGCAGAAGACACTGGAAGAGCATAGAGATTGTCCTGCACATCAGATCCTGGACAAACTAAAAGTACTTCCCAACACTTCAAGAGAGATTTCCTGAGCCAAGGAGAGATTACGTTCTTGGTGCATAGATTCTACTGGACCTTCTGCACCAACCAAAAAGAGCTTACTGTGTTCTGACTGCAGTTGACACATTTTCCAGGTTTACCCTAGCCATTTCTGTGCATTCCACTGACTCTGGCCACACTATCTGCAGCAGAAAGACCATATTTATTTTCTGTTCAGAGCACATTGCACTCCAGAGTTGTGATTTGACTTACACATTAACGAGCTCAGTCTTGAGGCAGATGACGGACTCTCCATCTTCTGTATCTACCCCTCTTCCCTGGGAAGACACAGTGATGATTAAGCATTGCAATGGACAATTAGACAGATTTAAGCAATTGATGTGAAGGAACAAGATAACTAAACTAACCATTTTAGTAAGCACTTGGATCCCAATTCAGCACTTCCCCACGAGGGCACTTTTCCTTTAAGCCACATGTTTGTTAAGGGTATATGTCCCCTTTCTTCATTACACACATTTCTTACATAATTATGGACACCAGATTTTGTGAGAGATCTTGCATCCCTTTCAAAATATTTCCTAAGACCAAGATAGATGGAGGCTTAGAATGGCTATTCAACAAGAGGTGGGATATGACCGTGTCCTTTTTCCTTTATCCTCCAAGTGTACAACATGGTGGTTTGTCTATTAGGACTTCAAAGTAAGGAGTATTAATTGAGGTTTCTAGTCCAGCCTCAAGGCCTTTTTCCTGAAAGTGGTCCTGCTGCTTTGCCTCAGGTACTTACATGGGATGGATATAAAAATATAGGACGGACATTTTTGTTGAGCCAGAAAACAAGCCTTACCCAATAAAATGTTCTATTTTTTCACATGGTGCAGGACAGACTGCCTACAATGCAATTGACAGGGAACATTTCTGCCCACTGATAGGCTGTGAGTACCTTAGAATCCATGAGCCTGGATTTGGGGGAGGAAGAGATTGGGGATCTAACTTCTCATTTCCCTTTCCCACAAAGTGGACTATGTGACTACCACTTTGCCACATTCATCTATATGTCTCTCTCAGAGAGTTGTCACTGCCTTTAACTTGACAACTTGCTGTATATATATCACTCACTACCTGACCTTGCAAATAAACATCTGATTACTGTGATATCAATTGCTACAAATGAACCTTCCTCTAAATATTGACCATTTTGGTACTATGGCTACCCAAATTTATTGTTTTGAACCCAATAAAATGCCACAATTGGATTTTGACATCACAGATCTCTTTATGCTTATTACATTGAAGTTTGTTAAGATTCCTGAATGCGAAGATTAATGCTTTACAATAATTTGGAGAAGTTTTCAAAAATTATTTTTTTGAATTTTTTTTTTCTATTCTTTCCTCTCAATTCTCCTGGTTTTCCCTTTATTCACATAATGGAAATCTCTGAGTTTTTGGGATTTTATTTTGTTTTTTTATTTTTTTCTTCTCTGTTACTTGAATTTATATAATTTCTATCTATCTTCAAATTCACTAACTCCTCCTCCTACTGCTGAGTCTACCTGTTGAGTTTCTACCTTCAATTATTTAATTCTCAGCCCAAGAATTTCCATTTGGTTCTTTTATTATTTTTATTTCTTTGTCTTTAGCGATATTCTTCATTTAATATGATGTTTATAGTCTTCCTATACCTTTAAAATTATGGTTTTCATTAGTTTTTTGAACATATCTATACCGGCTTACTCAAAGTCTTCATTAAACTTGGCATCTTAATTTTTACAGGTAGTTCCTGTTGATAGCTTTCTCCCTGTGCATGGACTATGTTTCACTGTTTCTTTGAATGCTTCAACTTTTTGTTGGAAATTGGACATTTTAGAGCTATGTTTTAATAACTATTGTTATCGGTTATATCCAGGACTCTTACACCACAGAAGTAAAATATCTATCAGATATTTCAAATAGTATTTTAACATTTCTTAAACCATTTTCACTAATGAATGGGAACAGGGAGCTCTTTTCCCTGCCATACTGAAGTAAAATTTCCTAACACTTTTTTTGGACACAAATTCAGTCAGTGTTTTTGCTTTAGCCACTGCCACAAAATTACTATAGTCAATCATGATCTCCATGTTAATAAATCAAATAATCGATTCATTTTTTATTCTCACCTTATTTTATCTATCAGTTGCATCTCAAGAATTTGATTATTCTCTTTCTAAGAATAATATAAAAACAAATAAAAAATTTAAAAATCTATTTAATTGATTTAGAGGACATTGTATTACCCTTCCTAACTCATGGACTTCTTCTTAATTTCCTTTTCTTTTTTCTATTTTTCTAACATCTAAATATTGGAAATCTTTGTTGATCCTTCCTTGGTTTTCACTTCTATCTAAACTCCCTTCTTCAGTAACTCCTCACACTACTGAAATGTGTGCATATTACTGAAATGTGTGCAAATGCATATTACTAGTCAATAACTTCTTGAATTTCAAACTTCCTTCTAAAATTGTCTAATTAAAAAAAATTTCCTCCTAAATTTTTGTCAGAGTTGGCATGTTTTATGCTGAATTCCCGATTTGTCGATACTCTCTCAGCACCAATCAAATCAAAGCTTCCTATACATTTTCCCACATAAGCTACCAAAAATTCCATCAGTATGATTACTCTGGCCACACATCTTGGTGTTATCTGTGGCTCCTCTTTTTCTATTTCACCTCATATCCAATCCATCAGCAAATCCCACTCACTCTACTTTCAGGATATATCCAGAATCTTGTCAATTATCACCATCTCAATGCAAGCCTGCTAGTCTAAGGCACTGTCACTTCTCATCTGGATCATTGTAACAGTGCTCACTGGTCTCTCTGAGTCTAACACTCGCCCTGCTGCCATCATTTGTTTTCAAAAAAATCATCAAGAATGACCCAATTAAAATCTGTGTTAAACTGTGTCACTATTCAAACTTTTGACTCTTCTTTAACTTATATAATTATAAAAGTAAATAGCCTTATAATGGCCTACAGAGCTCTATTCAATGTAGCCCCAACCATATTGTATTAGTCTACTCAATTACCATAGAAAAGACCGTCGACTGAGTGGCTTAATAACAGAAAATTTGTTTCTTAAGTTCTAGAGGGTTGGAAGTCCAGGATCAAGAGACTGGTCTTTTTCTTCGGTTTCTGGTGAGGACTTTCTTCTTGTTGGATATTCACAAGGACTTCACGCTGTGCTGTCCTGGAGAATAGGAGAGCTCCAGTATCTCTTCCTCTTTTATAAGGACACCATCCCGTTAGACCAGGACCCTTCTCTCATGACTTCCTCTAACTTAAATTACCTACTGTAATGGTCTCATCTCCAAATACTATCACTTAGGAGGGTAGGGCTTCAACATGGGAATATGGGGGGTTGACATAAAAATTTGGTCCTTAACATGTATTTGGCTCATCTTCTATTTGTCTTTTTCTTCACTTTTCCTCCGTACCCTGCTTATCTTGCTGTGCATTGAACACACAAAACACACTTCCTTATGTCCTTTCCTACTTCTTACTCCATAGCCCACTCTTTCAGCTCTATCAGCATTAAACTCATTCAGCATTTCTTTAATTCTCCTATAGAATATTACAACACCATTACTATCCCATTTGCTTTTTTCCCATCAGAACACTAACCCCTTGTATTATTCTATTTGATTTACAAACTTTAGCATTTTGTGTCTCTTGTCATGAGTTTTAAACTCCTTTACACAAGAGATTATATTATTTTATTTACTGATACTTTCTAACTTCTGCAAACAGACATGGCAAACAATGAAGGCTCAATGTGTACCCTTACATTTTTGAATTTTTTTAAATTTATTTCACAATATGATGGGAGTATTTATGTTTGGTTGCACAATTTTCTTTTGTACAATTTGAGTCAATAGTGTGCCCTTCACCTAGAAAGCATGCACTGTACCCATGAGGTGTGAATTTGCCCATCTCCTTCCCCCACCTGCTTGATTTCTGGTGAACCCACCAACACATGAGTGGATCAATATGCATTTTTAAACTAAATCAAATTATTGTACAAAGCATAATTTGATTTACCTGGAGCATACAGAACTGACAATAGAGTAGAACCTTTGCAAGTTGACCACCCAAGGGACTGTTATGGAGGTGGTCAACATAATTAATTTCCGTTGAGTACTTGTGGTGTGTGTCCAGTCTATGAAAATTAGGTCAACTTAAAGAGGTGGTCAAAATAGGGAGGTGGTGACCTATTGAGATTCTACTGTATTAAAATTATATGTCAGTAACATAGTTTTTTTGTTTGATAGATTTTTTCCCCCTCTTATTATATTGGGATTCTATGGGCTAAGAGCTTTTCTGCTTATTCAGTACTGAACTTTTAGCACACTGAACAGCATCTTACTCATCATCGCAGCTCAATAAATACTTTTTAATAAATACTCTATGACAGGGTGGCACCTGTAGCTCAGTGAATAGGGCACTGACCCCATATACCAAGGGTGGCAGGTTCAAACCTGGCCCTGAACAAACTGCAACAACAAAAAAATAGCCAGGCATTATGGTGGGCATCTGAAATCCCAGCTACTCAGGAGGCTGAGGCAAGAGAATCGTCTAAGCCCAAAAGTTTGAGGTTGCTGTGAGCTGTGATGCTACAGCCTTCTACTGAGGGTGACAGAATAAGACTCTGTCTCTAAAAAAAAAAAAATATACTGGATAACACTATTTCTTTTGTTGTCTATTCATATTAGGTAAGGCTAGCTAATTGCCAGTAGGACTCCTGTTTGTAAATTTTCCATTCAGCAACATACAGCTCTTATCTGAGTTAGTATACATTATATTATCTATGTGCTATATCTGTGTTACAGGAATAGAAAATCTAAGAAACTCAATTAAATAGAAGAAGAACCCTTCCTTTTAAGTGTAAAAGACAGCATTTTGGAGCAATTTGAAATTCTTTGATAGAGAGGAATTTTTTTTAATAATTCAACCATCTTAATAAACCCAGCTTGTCAAAATAAATGCCACCTGCACCATTATGTATTGCATTCATTGAAGTGATTCATTTGTGGACAAATCAGTTACTGTGTAACGTTCTTCATAATGTCTGGCACAGCTGGTTTTTAATTTGTTTATAAAATAAAACCATTCCCTTTAGAGTCAGTGTTTTCATTTGGATACTTAGATTTGTCATGTTTGCAGACAGTATTTTTCTTACCTTATGGGCAAAAAATAGTGTAAAGGAGAGTAAATATACACATACCAATACACACCAAGTAACTTCTTTCCTAATTAGCTTCCTTCTTATTATAAATATAGATAATATTCAAAAATAAATTACTGACCAGAATATTCTTAATAAAAGGCATGTGCTTATTTGATTAACCTTCATTTAAATTATGGACACAGCCATCTAAATAAATACATTTGCATAGCAGTTTATAAGACACTTCCACACACTTCTACCAACTTAGTAAAATCAATATGGCAAGGAATATTATTGCCATGTTATAGATGAAAGAAGAAAGCCAGATAATATGAATTGATTTGCTCATTAATACCAGTTTCAAGGGCAAAGGCATGATTTTTTTGTTCTAGTCCAATTCTTTCAAAATTCTATGTGTAGTCTATACCCATTATCAGTGGGTCACAAACTTAAATTCATTTTCATTTACATGAGTTTGTGTTTAAACTGTCTCTAAGACTTTCTTAAAATCAAAACTGCTTTAAAGAAAATAAAAGTGATCATAAAATGAAATAATTACATTCAAATATTAAGAACTCGTGATTTTAATATCGTTATTATATCTGGTAATGTTAAGATTAAAAAGCTCATAGTTTTATA
This sequence comes from Arctocebus calabarensis, assembly GCA_963573935.1. Classification (NCBI taxonomy): domain Eukaryota; kingdom Metazoa; phylum Chordata; class Mammalia; order Primates; family Lorisidae; genus Arctocebus; species Arctocebus calabarensis. The sequence goes on along the minus strand of CAUYON010099067.1, from coordinate 32,141 downwards.
CTTGAGTATTTGAGACAAGGACAAGACATACTGGTTTGGAAGCATGAACACATTTTAGGAACAGCAAAGAAGCTTTTAATCAAAGGATAAACTAAATGTACCATGTTTAGTGTCACAATAATATTATAAGGTTTAGCTTTCTTAATTTTTTCGTACTTCACTTCTTATGCATAAATCTGTTTCAATGATTATATGATAAAGCGATCTATATTCTATGTAGTGCTATGTTTGTGTTTGTTGTTCCAACTTGGGTATTGAAATCCATGTTTAACAGCAATCTATTTTAACAAGCCCTACAGGTGATGCCAATGCATGTCAGCATATGAGCACTACTGAGTTACAAGGTGTGGACTAAACATTCTGAGCAAAGAAGTCTCAAAATGCAGAGGTTCTCCCATAGTAGATATTTTTGGTTTGGTTTTGTTTTCTCAAATAAGAGTTTTGCCATGAGAGGACAGTCCATCAGCCAATGGTATCTTAGGTACAGATACCACGCAGGTGCTGTGCCATTCTGAAGATGTTAGAGACGGGTTAAACAACATGCACATATATTTCAGCCTGGGAAAGTGTGAAAAGGAGACCAAGGAGCCGGTAGTGAGGTCCAAACATAAACCTCTAGATCTCATGAGATTTACCATTTAAATTTTATTGCTTAGTTCACATTAAGTCATAAACAAGTGTTCCTGTCCAGTGGGTAAAACTCTTCCATGAGATGCTTAAGAGACTCAGTCCCCTTTCTTGAGATTTCTTTATTGTTAACGAGTGAATTCCAGGCTGGTCGTGTTTGTCTTATTCTAGTCCGCTGAGGAGAAATGATAATAAAGGAGCAGCTTGGGAGGCACTAATGGAGCAGTGCAAGTGACACAGATCATTTCCACTCAAATCCGATTCTCTGGACGGCAGTAACACAGCAACCTCGGACTGATGAGGAATGGGAAACATGATCGACCCACATGTTAGGTGCCAGAATAAGGGAATGTGTTCACTGAGTAGCTACCACCTTTCTGCCAGCTGCAACACAATGTTAATTTTTATGACAAAGAAATGACGAAGAAATTTTACCCTTCCCTCTCTCTCATGTTTTAGTGAAATGTATATCCACTGGAGTACAAAATCCAGGAGAGGAAATGTCTCTTTCAGCCTCGGAAAGTGGGAAAGAGAAACCAAGGAATAGTTAGTGAGGGCAATACTTGCAGGTCTAAACATAAACCTCTAGAGCTCACTAGATCTCACTTGCATTTTATTGCTTAATTCACATGAAATCCTAAACAGTCTAGTGGGTAGATCTCTCCCAAGAGAGAGCTGGATGGTGTGGCTATGTGCCCAGATGAAAAAAGGTAGGGGTACTATTATAAAAAAGAAGAAAAAATACTTGGTGCTGGTGAATGTTTAGCAGCCTCTGCCACAACTTTTGCATATAAAGTCCCTAATAATTTGTGCAATGAAAGGTAAATATGGATTATGTGAATAGCATAAACTTATGTCTAATTTTAATGTAGCAAAGCTTACCCCAAAATACAAATGACTTTCTGCTTAGATTTTTAGTATAGTGAAAATAGTGGCAAAGGCCATTTTTTCCCAGTTACTATACTGTGTATATTCCATTTTTCTGACTCTAAAATTCTTTTAGTATTATCAATTTTTTTCTTCTTTTGCAGTTTTCCATTTCACAAGCATTCTATAAGTATAAAGGAGAGCAATCACATATTTTATTTTCTACAGTTTTGTTAATAGCAGTATGAAGTAATGTAGCCTGAAAAATAATATATAAAATTATTCTATGCTTGTTAGCTCTAAACTGATTCACTGAAAAAATAATGAGAGGTTGGAAAATTTTCCAGTTTTCTTTGTCATAAAGAGCAAATATAAAATAATCAAGAGTCGCTTAGAAAAGATTCCTGCTGTTTCTCTCTAGGAGATTCAATAATTTTCCTATTCTTTACCTAATGTCACACAAAATTGCTTGTGCCAGACAACTAGCGGGTATTAAAAGAACTCGATTATGAATAAGACAGCTTTCTCAGAACTATAGATGATGTCTGATATTTAACTTCTAGTCATATTGACTGGAACAAAAAGCTCATTTTAATAATAAAAATTTTAAATGTTTTGAACTAGCTTACACATTATCCAAACTTGTCGCTGCAATTTAAGGTCCAAATTATAGGTGATAGTTTTGCATAGAACTTATCCAAAAGCCCCAGAAGGTTCAATTTCATAGCTCTTCTATATGACAGATATTTACGTCACACTACAGAACTGAGTGAAGTTATAACCATCATATTTCATCTGATAATTTTTTTTTAAATCCACATTTATGATACTCTGAAGATTTTTTTTTTTTTTGAGACAGAGCCTCAAGCTCTCATCCTGGATAGAGTTCTGTGGCATCACAGCTCACAGCAACCTCCAATTCCTGGGCTCAAGCGAATCTTCTGCCTTTGCCTCCCAAGTAGCTGGGACCACAGGCGGCCGCCACAATGCCCGGCCATTTTTTGGTTGCAGCCATCATTGTTGTTTGGCGGCCCAGGATGGATTCGAACCCACCATCTCAGGTGTACGTGGCTGGCGTCTTAGCCCACTGAGCCACAGGCACCAAGCCGATACTCTGAAGATTTTGTCTGACCTAGATAAGTAGCAAGGTCTGACTTGTGGCCACTAGGTTAAGCATATTTTATCAATGCCCACTGTGCAATCTTGGGTAAGGAGAATTGATATTATTAATACTACATCTCATGATTCTGATCTTTAAAAAAAAGTACTTAACTAGATAGATTTCCACTGTTTCTGTGGCAGCATGATTACAAAATATATTGCTTGTGAGAATCTTTTATAATGAAAGGCACACACAATTTCTTTATGACATAGAATTATTAAGCACACTGTTTCTTTGAGGTGAGGATCAAAATCTCTCTTTCATATATTATTTTCATTCAACAATTGAAGAAGAACAGTTACAGAAGTTAAGACACTTTCAGAAGTGACAATATCTCTGGTCAGATATTTACTTAAATATATTTCATGTCATTTTGATTTGGCATTTTTATTCTAATTTAAAAATGTACTATATTCTAATTACTTTGATACTATTATTTTGGCTTTTGATTTTTCTTTTCAAAGTATTTGTTGTTTGCATTTGCCCAAATTATGAATAGTGCTTCAATTAACATTTTACATGTAACTTTTTCTTTGATAAATCTTTATAATAACTATTATGTCCTTGGTGCATTTTACATGTAACTTTTTCTTTGATAATCTTTATAATAACTATTCTGTCCTTGCTGCTTCGAAAATGATGGAAAATAAAAGTACAAATGTGGAGCAAGAAAAAAGACTGATTAAGCACCTATATGATTTCACCTTTTTTCTTCTTCCTATCTATATTTTTGTTTTGTAAAATTTATAACGAGTACTTTTTTAATTTTCTAGAAGATATTTATCTACAAAGTGCCTTAGAAATATTAACTGATACCAAGAAAACATAGGAATAAGTTAATTATTTAAATTTCATTAATAATTTTTCTATTTTTTCACTAGTTTTATTTCTTTATTCATTGAGGAGATATATTTATGAATTCAACAAATATTTATTGAGAGCTTACTAGATGCCAAGTACAGTTCTTATTCTCAAAAAGCTTAAAGTTTAATAGGAAGATTTATCTAATTAGTGATAGTATTTTTCCATTCCAAAGAGCAATGGTATAGCACTTAATTTCTGTCAAATTGACATCTCTTGCATTTTTTTTTTGTCTCACAAAAATTTATTGGCCATGCACTATGAAATAGCCATTTTTCTTAGGCTGTCAGGATATGTTGCTAAAATAAATTTCAAAAATTATCTTCCTTTTTTTAACTTTATTTTCTAACTGGCATTAACCCTGCAAGCAGAGCTGCATAAATATGAGTGAACCCTGCTTAGATCACACAGTGAAAATAACCAGCTGATCCAAGGACTAGAGAGCTATAGATTGTAGCTTCTAAGATGTTCATTGTTTGTAATACTACGTGTAGCAATAGATAACTGATGCAGGTCAAAGTACAGTAAAAATAATATCCAAATGAATTATAGCATATTAGAAGAGCAGTTCTCTAAATATTTTGGAGTCAAAATTTATTGCAGTCAATCAAAACCACAAGGAGTTATCACCTAACTCTAGGGCAAATGGCTGTTATAAAAAAGTCCCAAAACAACAAGTGCTGTCATTGATTTGGAGAGAAAAGAACATTTATACACTGTTGGCAGGACCTCAAACTAGTACAACCTCTATAGAAGGTAGTATGGTGATATCTAAAAGAACTGAAAATAGATCTACCATTTGATCCAGCAGTCTCAGTACTAGCATTTACCTAAAGGAAAAATAAAGATATTTTAGCAAAAAAGACACTTGTACTTGAATATTTATAGTAGCACAATTAACAATTGCCAAATGTGGAAACAAGAACTTTTGTTTCAGTTGGTGGTATCTATTCATATTTACCATACTAGACATGAAAATTGAGAAATTTTAGAAAATCTATTTGCTTCAAGGTAGCAATTGTCAAACTAGTATAAATTAACAATATACTTTAATAAAATATTTATTTTTTCACGTCCAAAAAAAAAAAAAGTAATGAGAAGAGAGGCATTGGTTTACATCTTTGTAAATCTCTTTAATGTCTTGCTAATTAGATGGCAGGTGAATGTTTATATCTGCTTCTTCATTCAGTCTATTGTGATACGTTATTTTCCTCAAAGGAAATGAAGAAAAGTCAGTCTAATGCATTTATGTGGTTGAAAAAAGGGGATATTTTAACAGATTTTTCACATTACTGTAGATATTTTTCTCTGATACAATGTCACTGATCAGATAGATTTTTAGAGAGTATTGCTATATGGATCAGAACCATTTCAATGAATTCTTCATTTTCTCTAGCATTGAAATCTATTGGATATTTTATTTTCTTTTGTACTTTACATCTTTTGCTAATAATTGATGTTATAACTTCATATCCTGGACATATCAAAATACCTATTCTTCCTTATGTTGACACATTTCATCATACAATATCAAAAAGTCACATTGGGGCAGCACCTGTGGCTCAAAGGAGGAGGGCGCCGGCCCCATATGCCGGAGGTGGCGGGTTCAAACCCAGCCTCAGCCAAAAATAAAAACTGCCAAAATAAAAAAAAAAAAAAAGCCACATTGGTTAATAGCATTACCAATCTAATTTGAAAAGATTACCTAGTGGAATATGAATTAAAAAATTCTAAAATTCTACTTTTTGCTTAAAACTTGAACCGTATTATTGGCAAAAAAAATTCTATCAGGTATTTTTCTTTAAGTGACAAGTTTGCTTGATTTATTTTAATAAATGTCTGGAATTATTCAAGTCTAAGTAACTATAGTTAGTTTATATTTTCAAGAAAAAATATGGTAGAACCTCTATAGTTCGCAATCTCCCTACGTTGTGTCACCTGTTGGTATCACCTGGTGGGATCAGTATAGTAGGCCGAGTTCCTTATGTTGACCACCTCCATAGATTGTACAGTGTGTTACAGTCCCTCGGGTGGTGAATTAAAGTAGCCATTTTTAATGGTAATAGTTAATTTTTAATGAAAAATGGCTAATTCAAGTTGCATCTCAAATACACAAATTATTCTTTCAATCATGACACAGCAGAAGCACTTTGTGTCACTTCCCGTTTTATCAAATGTAATATGGAAATAAAGCAAGTAAGTTCTTTATGAGTAGGAACTTTAGAATTGTGGTGGTGAAGTCTCCCACCATTACTGTATTATAGTCTATTTAAATATAGAAATATTTGCTTTATGAATCTGGATGTTCCGTGTTAAGCAAACTGTTTTATTACCTCAGTGGATTAATCCCTTTACCATTTTATATTGGCTTTCTTTTTAATTTTTTTTTTACTATTCTTGACTTTAAGTTTGTTGTATCTGATTTAATTATGAATACTTTTGCTTGCTTTTAGTTTCCATTTACATAGAGTATCTTTCTTCATCCTTTTATTTTTAGTCTATATGTGACTCTATTGGTAAGGTGAGTCTCTTATAAACAGGATACAGTGGGAACATGTTTTATTCATTCAGTCATACTGTATCTTTTAGAGTGGAGAATTTACTCTGTTTACTGATGAATTTCTTTGTTGTTATCATTTTATCTTCCTCCTTTGTGTGATCATTTTAATAGTGAGTTTGTAAATTTTTTTATGAAAATAAATGTTTCTCTTTTACAATTAGGACTTCATTGAACATTTCTTTATTTCTTTTTTTTTTTTAAAGATTTTTTTTTTTTTTGCAGTTTTTGGCCAGGGCTGGGTTTGAACCCACCACCTCTGGCATATGGAGCCGGCGCCCTACTCACTGAGCCACAGGCGCCGCCCGAGCATTTCTTGTATAACTGATCTAGTGGTAATAAATTCCCTTAGAATTATCATGTGTGGGAAATTATTTATCCTTCATTTATGAAGGTTAATTTTGTGAATATAATACTCTTGACTGGCAATTATTTTCCTACAGTTTGAATATATTATCTCATTCTCTTCTCACTTGTAGTTTCTACTGAGAAATATACTCCTATTCTTATAGGGATTCCTTTACATGTGACTTGAGGGTTTTCTCTTGCTGTTTAGAATTCATTTTTTTCTTTAACTTCAGATAGTCTGAATGTAATGTGACAAGGAGTAGATATTTTTGTATATTGTCTGCTTAGGGATCATTGACCCTTCAATATCTGAATGTCTGAAACGCTCATGAGACTTGAAAAATTTTCATCTATCATTTTATTAAATAAATGTTCTAATCCTTTTATTTAGTCTTTACCCTCAGAGATAATGATAATTCATATATTTTGTTGGTTAGGTTGTTCTAGATATTATAAAGTCTTTGTTCATTTAAGAAATGGTGATTCAACACTATTCTTAGTAAAGCATCACAAGAATGGAGAAGCATGAATCCCATGTACTCAAGTTTGATATGAGGACAGTCAGTGACAATTATTGACACAGTGTGGATGAGGGAAGGGGAGAGCAGAGAAAGAATAAGGGATGAGTGGGGAAAGGAAGAGCAGAGAGAGGGAAGGAGCGAGGTGGGGTGGGGTCTTGGTGTGTGCTACACCTTTTGGGGGCAAAACACAATTCTAAGAGGGACTTTACCTAACAAATGCAACCAGTGTAACATGGTTTCTTGTCCCCTTGATGAATCCCCAACAAAAAAAAAAAAAAAGGAAATAGTGGTTCAAACCTGTAATCCTAACACTTTGAGAGGCTGAGGAAGGTAGATTGTTTGAGCTCAGGAGTTTGAGACAAGCCAGGGTAAGAGTGAGATGCCATCTCTTCTAAAAATAGAAAAACTAGCCAGGTATTGTGACAGATGCCTAGAGTTCCAGCTACTTGGAAGGTTAGGGCAAGAGGACCGCTTGAGCTCAGGAGTTTGAAGTTGCTGTGAGCTATGATGCCACAGCATCTACCCAGTGGGACAAAGTGAGACTCTGTCTCAAATAAATAAATAAGTAAATAAACAAACAATTCTTTTTCTTCATTTTTGTCTGACTTGATTATTTCAAAAGATCCATCTTCAACTCTGAGAATTTTTCTTTTTCCTGACCTAGTCCATTGTTGAAGTAGCAGTGGTGATGGAGTCACCCAATGGATCCTAATGGTCCAAGCTTATGTTAACGGTGACTGTGACAGGTTGGATAGGCTAATTCTCTGCCCCTCCAATGGTGTGTGCAGGAGGCTACAAGTTGGGTTGATGTTGATATAGTGGGTTGGCCTAACATCAGAAACTGCGAAGAATGTTCAGTTGTACACAATGGTCACAGGCCAAGGTACTGCCAGGCCAAGGGCCAAGTACTGGGCAGATAGGATTGGGCTATCAGACTTGTCCTCAGGCTCCTTGGTAGCGTGTTGAGGTAAAGAATCCCCCAGGCAGAGGTGGGGTGGAAGCCGGGCTGCTTGTAGAATAGTCAGATGTTAACTGTTGTGGCTTTACTTCAGTCTTGCCACTGGTGAGCGTGGAGCCCTCTCAGCTAGAGCAACACAGGCAAGGAATTGCAAGGAATGAAATTCATTCACGTCTTTTTCTCACAGCCACTCATATCAGTGACAGTGGGATTTATCTTAGTGGTGCAGGGAAGTGCCTGGTCTCGCTCCTCCTTCTCAGCCCAAGAGAGGTAGTGGCATCAGCCATGTCAATCTAAACTCAGGGCAGAACATAGATCCCTAATAGCTAACTTTTTAGAATGGTTCCAAGCTGAAGCTGCTCTGGTCTCTGTTGCGGGCAATCTCTAGCAGTTTCCTATAATAAATCTGGGGTCCATATGCATTGAAGGACTCTGCCACAGCTAGGATCAAAAAAGCCCATGGCAAGAGCTTAAAGCCCAGTGGGTTTCTCTTACATTGGCTGGTATCTGAGAACTTCTCTTATCTTCCAGCAAATCCCAGCCACGCAAACTGCTTCTTTCTCCTCATCTAGGTCACTTTTGGTGCTTCCTGTCATGTCTTTGTTGATCCCTACCATTTTCTCTTATATAATTTTCATCCATTTTTTAAAAGATCATCAGCTGAATGATCTCAACCAAAACCAGCTAAGTTCTAATAGCCAGCAGTTCTAATGTGGTAAAGGTCTGCTTCTAGGGCTTCAGACTTGTTTAGGTGAGTCAGTATCTGTAATTCGTATAAAATTCTTAAGTAATTATAAGTGTTTGCATTGAGATATTGTCAGTTCCATTTTGCTTGATTAATATAATATTAGAATTTATATTATACCAAGGGTGGAGGGTTTGAACCCAACCTGGCCAGCTAAAACACAATGAGAATTGCAACAAAAGAAGCTGGGCATTGTGGCGGGCACCTGTAATCCCAGCTACTCAGGAGCCTGAGGCAAGAGAATAACTTAAGCCCATGAGTTGGAGGTTGCTGTGAGCTGTGACACCAAGCACTCTACAGGGCAACAAAGTGATACTCTGTCTCAAAAAAAAAAAAAAAAAAAGAACAGTAACAAGAACTCTAACTAATGTGCACAATTATGATTTAATAAAAAAGAAAAAAGAAGAACTCTAGGCTTCTCTTATAACTTGAACATAAAATATTAAAAACTCAAACAAAAACAAAAACAAAAACGTTACAAGCTCTTAGGTGGTATCCCTTTTTTAACATTTTTATTGATCTACACAAAATCATGAAAGCCTGTATGGTTCAAGTCGAGGAGATCTGAGATCAAGTGAAATCTAATAATTATAGGCTACATGATTTGACCTATTTCTTTCTAGAAATTCACTCTATTTCTTTCTAAGTTTAATTGCATTAATTATATTGCATTAATATATTTATATTAATATAATATAAATTCTAATGTTATATTAATAAAGCAAAATGGAAATGACAATATCTCAATCCACCTTTACAGTAGCCAGTCATGACTTAAAATTAGGAGTATAACTTTGATCACAAAATGGGTCTTAGCTCTACACCTGTAGCTCAGTGGCTAGGGTGCCAGCCACATATACCAGAGCTGGTGGGTTCAAATCCAGCCTGAGCCTGCCAAACAACAATGACCACTGCAACCAAAAAATAGCTGGACATTGTGGCAGGCATCTGTGCTTCCAGCTACATGGGAAGCTGAGGCAAGAGAATCACTTGTGCCTAAGAGTTTGAGATTGCTGTGAGCCGTGACACCATGACAGTCAACCCAGGGCAACAGCTTGAGACTCCGTCTAAAAAAAAAGAACATGGATCTAATTATCAACAAGATGTTGCTTCTACACTGTTATGAAGTATAGTTTCCCTACCTTTTTAAGTGAACTATTTTTGAAGCCACAATTTTTTAAATAGTGAGTAATTATAAAAATCATCTGGTACTACCATATGGATTGGAGAGAAGTTCTCTTTAAGACTGTTTTTCTTGAGGGAGACAAACACAATGGAACGAATACCTGAACTTCTGAAATGGAACATCAAGAAATGGCAGTCTAGGCTCGGCGCCTGTGGCTCAACAGGCTAAGGCGCCAGCCACGTACACCTGAGCTGGTGGGTTCGAATCCAGCCCGGGCCGCCAAACAACAATGACGGCTGCAACCAAAAAATGGCCGGGCGTTGTGGTGAGCGCCTGTAGTCCCAGCTACTTGGGAGGCGGAGGCAGGAGACTCGCTTGAGCCCAGGAATTGGAGGTTGCTGTCAGCTGTGATGCCACAGCACTCTATCCAGGGAGACAGCTTGAGGCTCTGTCTCAAAAAAAAAAAAAAAAGAAAAGAAAAGAAATGGCAGTCTATTCCTCACCCATTAACTGCTAGAGTTAAGAATTCTTTTCCATGAATGCTGAAACTCATGCTAGAAAATCTTTGGGTGCTTTGTTTTTAAAATTTCACATTTATATAAGAGTATATATGATTAGATTCCATTGTTTGCATTTGTTAGGTAAAGTCCAAATTGTGATTGGGCCTTTTACCCAAGAAGTGTACGTTGTATCCCTGGATCGTACCCCATAGGTGAGAGCCGCACCTCTCCCTGCGACCCACTTCTTGAATTTAAATGTGTTTTCCTCTTTGTGGGCCTGTAATTGTTCATTTACTACTTTCATATCAATATTGAGTACAGTGGGTGCTTGCTTTTCCATCCTTATCATACTTAGGAGCATGTTCTACAAATCCTTCCAGGTAAATACAAAAGTTGTAAAGTCTCCATCTTTCTTTATGACTGAATACTATTTCATGTATACAAATATTGCAGTTTATTTGTCCATTCGTGGCTTGATGGGCACGTGGGTTGTTTCCACATCTTGCAGTTGCGAATTGTGCTGCTATTAACATTTGAGTATAAATGGTATTGATAAAATGATTTTTACTTGAGTGGGGTTTTTTTTTTTAATGGTTTCAGAGAGCTATGTGCCAGAAGCTGCCAAATGACACAGATTACCAATATAAGGGAGAAGATTAACTCTGTATGGTTAGTAACCACAATCCTAGGCTTAGGTCATGGAGAATGAACGGTTCTAAACTAATCTAAAAACACTTTCTTAAATCTTTGTTGTATCTTTTCATGTCAGACTTAAATTGGCCTTCTAAGAAAGCCTTACACGGAGCAGTGTGAAAAGAGTAATTCGTAGATATTCACAGACACATTATGTCCAATACTTTCATTGACCTGCTTTACACATAGCACTCCAAATAACCTTTATATCCTGTGATAGGATTTTCTAGTAGGCCTTTTTATCTCACCCTTAATGTTCTTTACATGATGATTTTTATTTTCTTGATGCAGCTATGTAATTACGTTTCAGAAGTAAGAACATCAGGCCTGTTTTGTTTTTTTTTTTCCCTATTGAGTTAGTGTTCGTTTTGGTAGTTACTATAATTGCATACTATTTAATTCAGGAACACTGGCCAGAAAGATAAAATGAAAACTGGTGCAGCATTATTTCAATTCACAAACTGGTTCCCCTATAAATGACTTCACAAGTAGGTCACTCCTCTCTCTCCAAAGGCTTCAAAACGTGACAAAAGGAACATGGTCGAAAGCATTTTCTTTTAACTCAAGGCAGAACTAGTGGAAGAAAACCAAAATGTAAAAAGAACAAAGCATTCTTAATAATTATACTTTTAAAAGTGTTGAATGGCATATGTTTTTAGTAGTTTTTGTAGTGAATGTTTAATGTTATTCATATTTAATGAAATATACTATTCTTAAAAATTGAATCCTATTAATGCAGAAGTCCTCTTTTGTTAAACTAGTGGAATGAATAAATAACAAAAGTAAGTGTCTTTAAGGGATCAGAGAATATAAATTTTTCTGAGATAGAAAATCTTCACATTAAAAGGGGTGGAAAAGCAGTTTGCAAATTCAGAGCATTTAAAAGTGTAAGTTGTTGATACAGATAACAAAGGAGATAAAATAATAACATCCAAATACTTATAAAGGCATCACTAGGATTTTAGCTCAGGCCATTTGATTTTTCTTATAAAATGGATAAGTAGCTTTAATTTAATATAAACTAGTTATTGTGTAGGAACTTTGTTGTATGTTAACAATAAAATTTCAGACATTAAAACCACTTAGAAGACTATGGATTGATAAGCTTTGCTGCACGACTTATTTTGCAGAGTCTTATTTTGTCTTCATGTAATTATCCACACCCATTATCCTCTCTGATATTACTTATGGGCAGAACTTAGGACTGCTCCTCTCAGCACCAAATTTCCTAATTTTCCTGCTAGTGTTATTTCTATTTAGCTATTTCATCATTATAAAAAAAAAAAACAAAAAACAGTTTGATGATGTTTTTCAATGAAAGCCTAAGCACCTAGTAAAGCTTTTAAGTAAGATTGTTGAACAAATGACTAGATAGATGATTCAATGCCAGTTATTTTTCATTCATTGATACAAGAATATTAAAGAAACATTTTCGGCTGCCTTTTAACTTTTTCATAGTGTTTTCCTTTTGTAACTATCTTGGTTACTATATTTATGTTTTAGTTCATATTATTTCTTGTGAGCTTATGTACTATTTATAAAGAGAAAACCACATGAAAGATGTTTCTTTTTTACATTTGAGATTATTCAAAAGTTTGTTTTGAAATGATTAATTGCCAAAAATTTAAAAATAGTACAGACATTACCTTTGTATCCTTTATAAAGCTTTCCCCCATGGTGACTACTTACATACCTATCATACCAATATCAAGAATTTGATATTGGTGCAGGACTACTAAGTAAACTACAGGCTTTGTCCAGATTCCACCAGTTTTTACACGCTTATTTGCAGTGTATGTGTGTGGATGAGTGTGTTTGTGTGTATATAGTGTGTACTCCTATAAGATTTCCTTTGCCATATAGATTCGTATTACCTCTGCAAACAAAATACAGAACTATTTCATTACTACCTAAAAGTGCATTTGGAGTGGTTCAAATTCATTCTGCTTTTGTATTTTGCTAGCTGGTAGATAAGTAAACGAAACCGGTCTACTTTATCTTAATATCTTCATAATCTCTTCACCAGCGAGGAGGTGGGTGTTTCATTTCCATAGTGCCTATATCAGTCTCTGGCATAAAGAAGATTTCACTGGATAAATAATTTATTTGGTTTGACTTCAGTGCCACAGTTTACTTTATAGCTTCCTTTGGTTACCATAACATAGTATTACAGACTGGATGGCTAAAACAATATGTATTTATTTCCTTGCAATTCTGGAGGTTAAATGTCCAAGGTCAAAGTATCAGCCGTGGTGGCGTCTTCCGGGCCCTATGTCCTTGGCATTTAGGTGGCCATCTCCTCCTATGTCTTCACATCATCTTCCCTCTGTGTCTATCTTCCAATCTCCTCTTCTTAAAGAACACAGAGTCTTTGGCCCATTGAATTAGAGTCCACCTACATGAAGTAATTGTGTTATCTCTTTAAAGACTCTGTATCCAAGTAAGTCACATTCTATTGTAGTAGGGGCTTAGGACTTCAATCACTTGCCTTCACCGATTTATAATCTTTATGAGACTACAGTCATTTGTGAGTAAGCAAAACGTATCCCTGAGTAAACAGAAGATCCCTGAATAATTTGACCACTTAAACTTTGTTATTTGTGCATTCATCTGATAGTCAGAGATTGGAAAATCAGAGACATCAGTGAAAAGCTCCCATTTGTAAGATTCCAAAGTGTTTTCTCATTTCTACAGTGATGTCCTGAGAAAGCAAACTTCCCCAGATGTTCAGTCACATCCAACCATAACAAAATGGGTCGATGTTGGGAATTGCATAAATCTGTAGACTTCATGTACCTAAAAAATCAGTAAATTGGCTCCTAATTTTACAAATTAGAATATAAAAAGTTATGATTTGTTTAATCACAGTGAAATGTGTGGTGGCACTAAGTTGGAAATATTTTAATTTTAAGTACCTTTTGAGTACTACAAGAGTCATGGTATCACAAACTGTTTCCATTGCAACATATCAACAGATTAGAGTAGATAAAACAAACAACAACAAACAAAATCTACCAAATAAGAAAGTGGGTAGGTCACTGGCCCCATATACCAAGGGTGGAGGGTTTGAACCCAACCTGGCCAGCTAAAACACAATGAGAATTGCAACAAAAGTAGCTGGGCATTGTGGTGGGCACCTGTAATCCCAGCTACTCAGGAACCTGAGGCAAGAGAATAACTTAAGCCCATGAGTTGGAGGTTGCTGTGAGCTGTGACACCAAGCACTCTACAGGGCAACAAAGTAATACTCTGTCTCAAAAAAAAAAAAAAAAAAGAACAGTAACAGGAACTCTAACTAATGTACACAATTATGATTTAATAAAAAAGAAAAAAGAAGAACTCTAGGCTTCTCTTATAACTTGAACATAAAATATTAAAAACTCAAACAAAAACAAAAACAAAAACATTACAAGCTCTTAGGTGGGTATCCCTTTTTTAACATTTTTATTGATCTACACAAAATCATGAAAGCCTGTATGGTTCAAGTCGAGGAGGTCTGAGATCAAGTGAAATCTAATAATTATAGGCTACATGATTTGACCTATTTCTTTCTAGAAATTCACTCTATTTCTTTCTAAGTTTTCATAGTAAAAGGGGATAAGTTCAGTGACCACCATGCAGGGTCATTCTGAACTTCAAATGAACTTGTAGATCAGAAGAGCTCTCACTCTAAAGACCTATGCCAAAATTAATGATTATTATTATTCTTTCATCTTAAATGCTGTATATCTTGGTTCAAAATTGAAACTATACATGTAGATTCATTCAGATTTCATTTTGTTTTATTTTATATTCATTCAGTAATTATTTATTTTCAACTGAAAATCATTGTTTACCAATATAAAAAACATATATTTTTAGTACTATTTCAAAATACAGGAAACAACATTGGCCTTTTATAACTTTCCAGTCTCTTAAATAATGCATGAATTCTTTCTTTCTTTTTTTGTAATAACCACATAGGATTACCTTTCTATCAGACTTCCTATCATTTTTACAATACTATTCAACAGGTGAGATGTAGTGATTCATGACATCTTATGTTTTGCTATGCTGAATTTCAAATTATCATTAAGCAGATTTGAAGGAAAATTTAATATTTAGTTTCCTATTACAGAGGATTGTTTTGGCTTTGCTTAAATATCATATTTGCACAAAATAAAAATGAGTTCATAGTTCCTTTATTATAGAAATTATTTAAAGAAACTGAATTCACATGTAAAACACATTAAGATTAATGGAGGGAAATTAGTATTTTTTTTTAAAAAATCTCATTTACCTAGTTTTCAAGAAATTAAGTTATTTCTTTATTTATCCTTACTAAATAAACATTAAAGCAAAATGTAGTTCCACACAAAAATCTCTGTCAAATTCAAAAAAATGTTAATACTTACCATATATTATATATATTTGCTATCTGTGGAGCTCATTTCCATTTTATTAATTCAAATGATACTTTAGTTTTAGGTAGGTTTAACTTATATTTAAGCTCTATAGCCTTAATGTCAGAAATACATAATCCATTCACAAAATATTACTAAATGTTTGCCATTTTATTTAATCAATAAAATGGCAAATTTGAATTAGTTGGATTAAAATGTTCTTTATTTATTGCCCTTAATATAAAGTGAAATATCAGTAATTTTCAGTATAGTCATAGATAGTATGGCTTCTAGCTAACCACAATTTGATTAATGCAGATGTTAAGTCTAATTTGATCTAAATTCTCTGTGGATATTAGTAATTAACATAACAACTATTGCCTGAGGTTGTGTTAATTTTCTATATTGGAAAAATGATTTTTCATAACCACAGGGTTAAATTTTATTTTATTCAAAATAAATATTTTTATTTATTCATAGTACATAGAATCATGTACTATGATTTCTATTTCGATTCATAGTAAGTATATAGTAAACTTCAGGTGTATAGCTTCTTATGGAGTACAACCTTACAGGCAAGAAACTCAACTAGAATCTTAAATTATCTTAACATAGAATATTTTCTGTAAAAATGCACTAAAATTTAGAAGCTCTGTAGCACATGGTGCAGTACCCTCTCTAATATAAAACAGGATTTTTAAAATAGCTAACATCTGTGTCTCTGCCTGGTGCTCTCCATTGCTACTTTCAGAAACTTTCTACTCTATATTTTTCCCGAGCTACCAGCTTTGAAACTTGCGTCGTCAGAGTAACTCACCCAGCATTTCTCCTTGCTGCTAATATCGTCAGACACCCAACTCAACTTTCCCTCTCTGTGATAATGTAATTCTTCATTTGCTGTCTAATTCACTCAAATTCTGCTTTGATAATTTCTTGATCATTTTCATGTAGATGAAAATTTCAACTTAAGTTTCCTAATTTCTTTCTTCTCGTCTCTTCTTTCCCACCCTGGGAAAGATAACGACATAGGAACCTTCGGATTACCTTTCCCAGGGTGGGCGCCGCACCTGCTCCTGGAGACCTGGCCCCTCCCCCTGGCCCCCTCGACTCCATGGGTTTAGTGGCTGAGCTCATTCCAGGACCTTTGTCCGCTCCTTGACCCTCACGGCTGTCCCCACTCTGGCTGGTGGGCAGGGACCATTTCTCTCAAGGACCTGATGCTTGAGCCCACAAGCGTTTCTGTGAAGCACATGGGGACATCGCATGTGTGCAGGTGCTCCTTCTGTCTCCCGAGAGAAACCGTGCTTTTACGTCCTGTGAGTAGCTGCAGCTCCCAAGGTGCCTGCTCCCAGCTGAGGTGAACAAAACGCAGGCCAGGAACCAGCGTCAGGAAGGGGGGGCGCCAGAGCGGACAAGCTTGGTCCCCAAGGTCCCTGCTTCCTGCCCCCCGCCATCCCCTGATTGCTTTAATGGGTAGTTTTGCCAAAACCTCTCAATGCCAAGAGGCTGCTACTGTCTTCAAGGTCTGTGCCCATGTCCCTCATGCCACCTTTGTCCTTTCCTTTTGATTCCTTGGGGGAACAGGACCCACAGGCTGAGGGGCCTACTAGCAGTAGATTGCATCCTGGGGGCCCTTCATGCCGGTGTGGATGGCTGCTGACCCACAGTCCACTGCTCCATTTTCTCCACCAGAGCTGCCTGTCCTCTGGAAACAGAGCTGGCTACTGCGACCAGCTGCTTCCCCGTCCCCTGGAAGGGCTGCAGCCCCCTCACCTTTGCAGTGGCTGCTAAGAAAGATGGGAGTCCCCTTCGGGGTCGATGGGAAAAAAAATGGATTCTCCCCTGGCTGCCTACTTTCATGGATGTACTTTATGCAATATCCCATTACTGAGAAATTATATATTCATTATAATTTAAATTTATTCAACTAGAAACTGCTCTGTTTCTTTTTCTAATGTTATAGTCTGAACAATTATCTAGACTTCTCAAGAACCTGAAATTGTTGTTTCTACTAAACTGACACTATGTGATATTGTGTTTATAAATTTATTTTTATTATATTTAGCTTTGATTCCCTTATTTATAATTTTAAGCATATATTTACGCTTACCACTTGCTTGCTTAGGTTCTCCAAAAAGTAATTGATTAAAAGGGATTTTATCTTCAAGAGATTTGGGTAAACTTACTTTGAAGGGTCAAGAGAAAGGGAACAAAAATAAACAGAAAATAATTTTCTATTTTGATGTAGAACTAACACCTGTGAGAGGAAAGGAAGAAGGAAAGATTAGCTAGGATGAGCCTCAGAAAGCTGCTACAAGTTAGGACTCCCATGCAAAGTCTGCAAAGTCACCCATAGAGGAATCATTCAAATAGGAATGCTCTGCTTATAATATTTGTGATTTCATCTATCTTTAATATATTTAAAGTCAGCCCTAGGTAGTTAGCCTACAAATTTAAAACTTAAATCTGCCCTTTCTCTTTTTCAAATCGACTTGTTATGTTCAATAGATAATAAATCAACTTGTTATGTTCAATAGAATACATAATATACATTTTCTATACTCACTTCTCTGAGTGATGTCATCTGTACTTTGTTTTTCCCGGCATGTGCATTTCTTTAATTTTTCTTTTACCACTTTCCTCTCTAACCTGGATTGTATCAAAGGATTAGTGTGTGACTTCCCTGTCCCTACCCTTGCTTCTCTACAAACTAGATTTCACATTATAGATTTTATTGTAAGTTTTAAGAGAGGCCTACTCTCTTTAGACATTCCTAAGTGTACAATAGGTCGTTGTTGACAGAAGTTGCAATGCTGTATAGCAGAGCTTATTGATCTTGCTTGACTAAAACTGCCTCTCACTTGATTAGTAACTCCTCATTTCCTTTCCCCTAGCTCCTGCTAACCACCATTCTACTCTTTTATGATATGAATTTGACTATTAATAGATTTGATATTGTCAAAATGTTCATAATACCCAAAGCAATAGACACAATAATTCTATCTCCATTAAAATATAATAACATTTTTTATACAAGTAAGAAAAAGAAATTCTAAACATTTTTTGAACCACAAAAGGCTTAAAACTCAAATTAATCTTCATAAATAAGAACAAAGCTAGAGGTATCACTTTACCTTATAAAAGCTAGGAATTAAAATAATATGGTATTGGCATAAAAACTGATATTAAGAGGAATGGCCAATTGACTAACAGAGAGTACAGGAATAAACCCAAACGTTATCTGAAACACTAATTTTTGATAAGGGTAACAATAACACAGACTGAATCAAAGACAGTCTTCTCAAAAAATGTTGTTAGAAAAACTATATATCCATATGCAAAATGACGAAATTACATTTCTACCCTATATCACAAAATAAGCTCAAAATTAATTACAGACTAAAAATGACTTAAAATCATAAAACGTAGAAGGAAACAGGAGAAAAGTTTCAGGACATTGGTCTTGGCAATTATTTTATGACTACAATAAAAAAAGCATAGGCAAAAAAACAAAAGTCAGATAAACGAAACTACAAGAAACTGAAGTGCTTCTACACAGCAAGTGAATTCATCAACATAGTGAACAGGCACCTTAAGAAATGAGATAAAGTATTTGCAAACAATTTATATGAATAGAGGTTAATACACAAAAGATATAAGGAACTCCTCCAACTTAATACCAAAAAGGTTAATAACCTGGTTTAAAATGGGCTAAAGAATAGAATTACAAATGGTCAATAGGTGAGTGAAAAGAAGCTCAGCATCACTGAGCAGGGAAATACAAATCAAGACCACAGTGAAATACAACTTCACATTTGTGGGAATGCATACGATGAAAAAATAAATGTTGGCACGGATGTGGCAAAGTTGTAATCTTTGCAGTGTTGATGGGAATGTAAAATGCTATAGCCTCTGTGGGAAATTATATGAAACTTCCTCAAAATATTAAAAATAGAACTGTCATAAGATGCAATGATTTCTCTTTGGGATATTTATTCAAAATCTTTGAAATCTGTACCTTCAAGAATATTACCACTCCTATGTTTATTGCAGTAAAGAAGCCCATTGAGGAATGCCTAAAGAAAATTTGGTATCTGCATATAATAGAATATTATTCAGAATTTGAAAAAAAGGAAATCCTGCAATATGTGATCATGTGAATGAAATTTGAGGATATTATGATAAGTAAAATAAGCCAGTCACAGATGGACAAATATTGTGTATTATACTTATGTAAAATATAGCAAGGAATAGGGTGGTGGTTGATGGGGATAGGGGCCGCTGAAAGTGGTAAGTTGCTAATCAATACTCAGTTGGTCATTGATTACTCAATAATTGGTGTGGATTAGATACATATTTTTAAAAAAATTATAGCATTGATAAGAATATTCCCAGCAACTGAATTATGATAAACTGAATATTTTTCTCTCCCAAATTTGTCTGTTGAAAACATTAACCCCCAAGGTGATGGTATTAGGAGATGGAGACTTTAGAAGGTGATTAGGTCATGAGGGCAAAGACTTCATAAATGGGATTATTGCTTTTATAAAAGAGATCACAGAGAGATCTCTTATCTCATTAGCTGTCTGATCTTACATGGAAAGGATGGCTGTGGACAAGGAAGTTGCTTCATAACAGACATCAAATCTCTCAGTGCCTTGATTTTGGGCTTCTTAGCCTCTGGAACTACAAGAAAAAAAATTTCTATGGTTTCCACGCAGTTTGGTCTATATGGTATTTCGTTGCATACATTTTGAACAGACTGATAAAATGTCTAAACTATACAGAAGTTATCCCCTATACACAGATATCAATTCCATGATAAAAGAGCTAAGTATGTTTCTTTCCTGAGAAATAATGCTAATGTGTATAAAGTTGTATTTCAATTATTTCACTCATATATCCTATCATTCTTTGCACTCTCCCAATGACATATGTTTCAAAACAGCACTATTGAGGTAGAACTGGTATAGAATAAACTTCATCTACTTCAAGAGTTCAATTTGATAATGCTTGGGATACCTATACATTCATGAAAACATCACAGTGATCAAGATTGTATACATATTATTACCTAAAAAGTATTTTTATGCTATTTTGAAATCTATTTCTCTATTTCCTTTGTCCCTTCATTCGTAAAGCTATTTGCTTTTTAGTAGTACATACTAGTTTGTAATTTTTAGATTTTTATAATAATAGAATTATAACATTATAACTCTTTTTTCCCTCTTTATTTCTGAGTGAAATAGAAATTAGTGCTTTTTATTTCTTCATGGATAACATCACACAAATTATTTATAGGTTGTTAACTATACTATGGTTTTAAAATTAGTTTCAAGTGCACTGCTTCTAACCTGAAAATAAGTTAACTATAAAATAGCCTCAGGCAAGTCCTTCAGGGGTTATTCCAAAAGACAATGTTGTTATCATAGACCCCGAGAGCTCTGTGTGTGTTATTGTCTCTGAAGACCTTCTAGTTGCTCAAGATGTGAAAGTGGAAGACAATGAAATTGATAATCTTGACCCTGTGTAGACCTATGCTAATGTGTCTGTCTTAGTTTTTAATCAAAAAATTTAAAAAAGTTAAAAAAGACATTTTGAAAATAGAAAAAAAAGCTTATAACGTAAAACGATAAAGAGAGAACATAGTTTTGCATAGCTGTAAAACATTTTTGGCTTTTAATCTAAGTGTTATTGAAGAAGAGTCAAAAAGGTAAAAAGTAATATAAAGGTTTATAAAGTAAAAAGTAATTTAAAAGTTATAAAGTAAAAAGTAACAGAAGTTAAAGTCAATTTATTTTTGAGGAAAGAAAAATATTTGTAATGAATTTAGTGTAGCCAAAGAGTTCAGTGCTTGTCAAGTCTGCAGAAGTACCCAGGAATGTTCTTTCTATGCCTTCATCTTCACCCACCAGCAGCCCAGATAAACTTCCAGTTTTGCAAGCTCTGTTCATGATAAGTACCCTATTCAGCTATACTGTTTCTTATCTTTTAAATTGAACTTTCACCATACCTTTTCTAGGTTTAAATATGTAAATACTTTGTATTGTGTGGCATTTGCTTACAATATTCAAGGGGGCAACATACTATACAGGTTTGTAGTCCAGGAGCAATAGACTATATCTGATGGCCTAGTTGTGTAGTAGGCCAGACCATCTAGGTTTATGGAAGTACATTCTATGATGTTCACACAAGGACAAAATCACCTAAGGATGCATTTTTCCGAAGAATTGCTTTACATTAAGTGACACGGGACTATGCACTATGACCTGAGTCCTTATCTATTTATTGAGACTTGTTTTATTCTTTAGTATACGGCTTATTTTGTTTGATATTTTTGCTGCATTTGAAAAAGATGTATATTGAGCTCTTGTTTGGTGGAAGGAATATTCTTAAAATATTAATTAGGACAAATCAGTTGATAGTGAACTTCAAGTCTTCTGTTTCCTTGCTGGTTTTCAATTGATGTATTCTATCAACTACTAAGAGAAAGATATCAAAATATCTGACTATAATTGTAAATTGTCTAGTGTATGTATGTCTATTAATCCTTGCAACACTTTTAGTTTTTACTTCTTTTGCTTCATTTTTAAACAGTTATTACATTAATAGATGTTCAAGATTATTAATAATCTGAAGAACTAACCACTTATTATGAAATGACTGGTTTAAAAAATTACTGTTATAATCTTTGTGAAATCAACTTTGACGTTAATATACTAAACTCAACTTTCTCCTGACAATTATTAGTATATCTCTTTCCATAATTTTATTTTAAACCTATGGATGTCTTTACATTTAAAATTCATGTTTTGGGGCAGTGTCTGTGGCTCATTAGGTAGGGCGTTGGCCCCATATACTGAGGGTGGCAGGTTCAAACCCGGCCCCGGCCAAACTGCAACCAAAAAATAGCCGGGCATTGTGGCAGGTGCCTGTAGTACCCGCTATTTGGGAGGCTGAGGCAAGACAATTACCTAAGCCCAAGAGTTGGAAGCTGCTGTGAGCTGTGACGTCACAGCACTCTACCGAGGGCAACAAAGTCAGACTCTGTCTCTAAAAAAATAATAAATAAATAAATAAAGTTCATGTTTTGTAAGTAGCTTATAGTTGGATCGCAATCTTATAATCTAATCTGAGACTCTGACTTTGAATTGGTGTGTTCAGGCCATTTACATTTTATTTTGTTTTTTTTTCATTTTATTTTTGTATACATTTACAGGATACAGAGTAATGTTTCGATGCATGTATTCCATGTGTAGTGATCAAATCGGGGTAATTAGGATATCAATCACTTCAAGCACTTATTATTTCTTAGTGTTGGGAAGATTCAAATTCCTCTCTTCTACCTTTCTGAACATATGCAATAAGTTAATGTTAGCTATATTCATGCTAGAGAACACCAGCACTATCATTTCTATCTGTAATTTTGTCCATTAACCACCCTCTCCCTATCCACACCCCCAACTCTATGCTTTCTAGCCTCTAATAGCCATAATTGTACTATTTATGTTTTAAATCCCACATATGAATGAGAACACACATTATTTCTTTATCTGTGCCTGACTTATTTCACTTAACATAATATCCTCCAGGTTAATCCATGTGGCTGCAAATAATAGGATTTCATTTTTTTTTCTAATGGATTATGAAAGTCCATTGTTCATATATAGCATATTCTCTTTACCTATTAATCTACTGATGTATACTGGCTTTTGTGAATAATGCTGTAATAAACAACAGGGTACCAATAGCTTTTTCACACACTGATTTCCTTTCCTTTGGATATGTAATCAGTAGTGGGATTGCTGGATTATTTGATAGTTCTATATTTAGTTCCCCCCTGCCCCGCCATAGTATATGTACTAATTTAAATTCCCACCAATTTAGTATAAAAGTTCTCTGAATTCTCTTCATCTTTTTTATTATTATTATTTGTTGTTTTTGATAATAGCCTTTCTAACTGGTATATGGCAATATCACATTACCTTGATTTCCATTTTTCTGATGATGTAAAACATTTGAGGTAGTATTTTTATATGCTTGTTGGTTATTTGAATGTCTTCTTTTGAGAAATGTCTATTGAGATCCTTTGAGCCTTTTTTTTATTTTTTTTTTTTTTTGCAGTTTTTGGTCAGGGTTGGGTTTGAACTAACCACCTCTGGCATATGGGGCCAGCACCTTATTCCTTTGAGCTACAGGTGCCACTCCCTTTGAGCCATTTTTAAATCGATTTTACTTTTTTTTTTCTATAGTGTTGACTGATTCCTTTTATAACTTGATTATTAGTTTCTTGTTGAATGAGGAATTTTCACATATTTTCTCTCGTTCTTCAAATTGACTCTTTCTTTGGTTGATTCTTTCCTTTGCTATCCATTGGAATTTGCTATTCATTTGTTTTTGTTTTTGTTGCCTGTGTTTTAAAAAATTTACCCAGAAAATCTTTGCCTGGACCAATGTCCTGAAGCATTTTCCCCATGTTTTCTTCTAGCACATAGTAGTTTTATGGTTTCAGGTAAACAAACTTTTAGTTATTTGAGTTGACTTTTATATTTGATGAGGGATTAGAGTCTAGTTTATTCTTCTCTGTATAGACATTCAGTTTTCCTGGCATCATTTATTGAAAAGAGTGTCTTTTCCCTATGTATATTCTTGGAGCTGTATTAAAAGTTATTTGTCTATAAATACATGGATTTGTTCCTGGGTTCTCTATTGTGTTCCTGTTCCTATATTTTATTTCTCTCTCTCCTTTTTTTAATACTAAGGTCATGCTGTTTTGGTTACTGTAACTTTATAGTATATTTTGAAATTGGGTGATGCTTTTGTTCTTTTAAGTCAGTATTGCTTTGATTATTCAAGATCTTTTTTGGTTTCAGACATTGTTAGAAGCATTTATTCTATTTTTGTAAAAAATGTGCATGGTATATTTAATTGAATTTCTGGATTGCTTTGTCTAATATGGCCATTTGGACAATATGAATTTTTCCAATCCATGAACATAAGATATCTTTCCATTTTTTCAGTGTCCTTTTCAATTTCTTTCATCGATATTTTCTAGTTTTCATCAGGCAGACCTTTCATCTCCTTGGTTAAATTTATTCCTAGTTATTTTAATATTTTTGTAGCTATTGTAAATGAGATTGCTTTCTTGATTTATTGTCCAGATAGTTCATTATTTATTTATAGAAAGTCTTTTCCACATAATTTTTTTAGGCTTAAACGTTGATTGTAAATTTTAATAGTTTTTTGGTGGCATCTTTAGGTTTTCTATGTACAAATTATGTCATCTGCAAAGAAGTTCAATTTGACTTCCTTTTTTCTAATTTGAATGCCCTTCATTTTGTTTTTTTTTTCCTAATTGCTGTGGCTAAGACTTACAGTACTTATGTTGTATAAGAGTGTTACAAGTGGGCATTATTACCTTGTTACAGTTCTTAAAGAAGAATCTTACAGATTTTCCGTATGATAGAACCTTGGGTTTTTCGTATACAGCCTTCATTGTGTACAGGTATGTTCCTTCTGTATCTAATTTGTTGAGTTTTTATCATGAAGTAATATTGAATTTTATCAATTAGTTTTTCTGTATCTATTGATTTTTTTCTTAATTCTATGAATATGATATATTAAGTTTATTGATTTGCATATGTTGAATCATCCTATCCCCTCTACAAATAATTCTTTATCATATGTATTATATGATGCACTGTTAGATTCAGTTTCCTGGTATTATGTTGAGAATTTTTGCATCTATATTCATCAGGAATATTGGCCTGTAGTTATCTTTCTTAGTTGCGTCTATTTGGTTCTGGGGTAAGAGTATTACTGGCCTTGTTTATGAGTTAAGGATTACCTCCTCTTTTTTAATGTATTTTTTGAATAGTTTGAGAATAATTTATGTTAGCATTTATTTGTAACTTTGGTAGAATTTGGATATGAATCCATCTGGTACCGAATTTTCTATCCTGGGAAACATTTTATTATTAATTCAATTATGTTTCTAATTATTTGTTGGTCTATTCAGATCATCTGTTTCTTTCAGGTTAAATCTTAGTAGTTTATATGTGTCCAGTAATTGATACATTTTTCATGAATTTTTATTCAAGTTTTCCAAATTTTTTGGCATTATAGTTAAGATTATCCTTGAACAATCCCGTATATTTCTGGACTATCAATAATAACATTTTTCCTTTTTTCTAAATGTTTGGTCTTTAAAATGTCACTTTAAGGACTGTGAAAATATACCACAGTAGACAAAACGAATCCCTCTGACTAAAATGAGAAACAACAAAAACAGAACCAAAAAGCAGTAATAGGGCGAGGGATTGGACAAATATCCTTCTGGTATTAACTTCCACAGGTTTTCTTTTCTGTAATTAAAAAAAAAAAAGAAAAAGAGGGCACTGCCTGTGGCTCAGTGAGTAGGGCACCGTCCCCCAGCCCTGGCTGAGCTGCAACAACAACAAAATAGCCAGGCATTGTGGCGGGTGCCTGTGGTCCTAGATACTCGGGAGTCTGAGACAAAAGAATCACCTAAGTCCAGGAGTTGGAGGTTGCTATGAGCTGTGATGTCACCACACTCTACCAAGGGGGATAAAGTGAGACTGTCTATAAAAGAAAAAAAAAACATGTTCCTTAAAAAAAAAAACAATTGTTGGAACAACAATAGCTGAAAATTTCCCAACTGAACCTGATTGACTGATGCCAGATGATGAAACTGCCTGCTTCTCAATCCTACTACAACTCTGATGGGACGGAGGATTAGCCTTAAAATCATTTTCTCCTCTTACATTGGCCACAGACCTCAAGCCAGTTTTAACAGTTTATGGAGAATGTGCACAAACTGTCTTTATTCTCCAAAATCCACCCTTTGACCTTTTTCTCTTAAACAGAAGAATTTCATCCCATTTTCATGCTAAAACTCCACCTTGAAATGAACATGGAATATATGTTACATGTATTAATATTTTACCCATTGTGCATGTGCTTAACTGCTCTGTAATTATCCACAAGATGTCCCCAAACCTGTTATATGTGATATATGTATATGAGACAGATCCTATGAGGCTGAATAGGCAGTTTCCCCCTCCCTTCTGAAAGAGCTCTTCTTGTTCTCTCTGGAGGTTGTATTCTCCAATCTGCAGGTTATTTTCTTGAAAATAAAAGTTTTGTCCTTTTTCTTCCTCTGTAGATCTTGTGGTATTTAGTTAAGAGAATTGCTTTTGTTCTAAGTACAGGTTTGGGTATGTTGTTTGTATTTTCTATTTTAACTTGTTTTAATAAATGTTTTGATTTTTTTCTTACATTTTTCATTGACTCATTGGTTCTTCAGAAGTTTGTTTAATTCCCATGCATTTGCATAGATTTCAAAGTTTCTTTTGTCCCTCATTTCTAGTTTTAGTCCATTGTGTTCTGAGAAAATATAGTTTCATGTTTTAAAAATTTGATGAGACTCGTTATGTGGCCTAACATATGCTCAATTGTGGAGAATGGGCTGTGTACTTATAGGAATGAGTATTCTGCAGCTGTTGGAAGAAATCTTCTAAAAATTTAGGTCTATAATGCAGTTTAAGTCTAATATTTCTTTGTTAATTTTCTGTCTAGCTGAGAGTTGAATTGAATTCCCCAACTATTATTCAATTAATGTCTATCACTTTCTTTAGCTCTCATCATATTAGCATATGTTCTCATATTAACATATGCTAATATGTATGTGAGTATATATGCTAATATACATATGTATTTGGGTATTGCATGCACTCATATTCATAATTGATATATTCTCTTACTGAATGTATCCCATAGTCAATATATAATTGTCTTCATTTCTTTTTAAGTTTTTTTAATTTAAAGCCTATTTTTTCTAAGCTGGGTGCAGTGGCTCACCCCTGTAATCCTAGCATTCTGAGAGACCAAGGTGGGTGGATTACTTGAGCTCAGGAGTTCAGGACTAGCCTGAGCAAGGTCAAGACTCCTGTTTCTACTAAACATAGAAAAAAAAAAAAAAAGCCGGGCGTCTACATGGGTACCTGTAATCCCAGCTACTTGGCAGGCTGAAGCAGGAAGATCACGTTAGCCCAAGAGTTTGAGGTTGCTGTGAGCTATGGTGTCACAGAACTCTACTGAGGTTGACAAAGGAAAACTCTGTCTGAAAAAAAAAAAAAAGGGTATTTTTTCTTATGTAAGTATGGGCTCTTCCTGCATGTTTTTGGTTTTCACTTGAGAGGAATATTTTTTTTAATCTCCTCAGTTTTAGTCTATGTATGTCTTTACAAGGGAAATTTTTAGGGAGCATATAGTTGATCAGTTTTATCCATTCAGCTGGTCTATATGTTTTAATTGGAGGATTTAAAGTATTTATATTTGAGATTGTTGCTAATAGATATGGATTTACTCTTGTCATTTTGTTAACTGTTTACTGCTTGTTTTGTTTATCTTTGGTTCTTTTCTTCCTTTTATTGGTTTATTTCCATAGTTTGGTGTGTTTCTATGGGGATAACTTTTGATTACTTTCCTTGCTAATTTGAATGTCTTCTGTACCAGTGGATTAGCTATTTTACTGAGTTTTAATGATGTTAGATATACTCATTTTGCATTCACTTGTAGGACTCCAGTAACAATTTCTTATAAGTGTGGTCCTAGTGGTAAAGAATTTCCTTAGTTTTTGATTTTTGAAGAAGACCTTATTTTTCTTTAATTTCAAAATGGTAGCTTTGCTATCGTGTTTGGCGCGATTTTTTGTTGTTGTTTGTTTGCTTGTTCGTTTTTATCACTTGGAATACATCATCCCTTTCTTTGTGGGGCTGCAAAGTTTCTAGGAATCTGCTGTTAGTCTCATGGAGATTTCCTTATATGTGACTTGATGTTTTCACCTTGCTTTTAGAATTTTCTCTGTCTTTAACATTTGAAAGTTTGACTATAATGTGCTTCACAGATCTGTTTGGGTTGAATCAAATTGAAGATGTAGGAGCTTTCTCTATCTATATGTTTATATCTCACCCAAGATTTGGGACTTTTTCATCTATTTCTTTTGTTAAGTGGTTTTCTATGTTTTCTTTCTTTCTTTTTAATTTTTTATAATTTTTTAATTAAATTATAGCTGTGTAAATTAATGCAATCATGGGGCACAATGTTCTGGTTTCATATACAATCTGAAATATTTTCATCAAACTGGTTAACATAGCCTTCATGGCATTTTCTTAGCAATTATGTTAAGACCTTTATATTCTGCATTTAGTAAGTTTCACTTGTACCCTTGTAAGATGCACCGTAGGTGTGGTCCCACTGATTACCCTTCCTCCACCCATCCTCCCCTTCCCCTCTCCTTCCCACCTTGTCCCTTTCCCCATACTCTGGTGCTATAATTGGGTTATAGCTTTCATATGAAAGCTATTAATTAGTTTCATAGTAAGGCTGAGTACATTGGATACTTTTTCTTCCATTTTTGAGATACTTTGCTAAGAAGAATATGTTCCAGCTCCATCCATGTAAACATGAAAGAGGTAAATTCTCCATCTTTCTTTAAGGCTGCACAATATTCAAGGGTATACATATACCACAATTTATTAATCATTTCGTGGGTTGATGGGCACTTGGGCTTCTTCCATGACTTAGGAATTATTAATTGGGCTGCAATAAACATTCTGGTGCAAATATCTTTGTTATAATGTGATTTTTGGTTTTCTGGCTATATACCTAGTAGAGGAATTATAAGATCAAATGTGGAGAAAAGGGAACACGTCTACATTGCTGGTGGGAATGCAAAGTAATACATTCCTTTTGGAAAGATGTTTGGTTTTCTATGTTTTTTCCCATTTCTTCTTCTTCTGAGACTGCCAATTTTTATTTTTTTTTGCTTAATGGTGTCCCATATGCCATGTTGGCTTTCTTTATTTTTAAAAATTCTTTATTCTTGGCTCAGTGCCTGTGGCTCAATGGGATAAGGCAGCAGCCACGTACACCTGAGCTGGTGAGCACGAATCCAGCCCGGGCCACCAAACAACAATGATGGATGCAACCAAAAAATGGCCGGGGCGTTGTGGCGGGCACCTGTAGTCCAAGTTACTTGGGAGGCAGAGGCAGGAGACTCACTTGAGCCCAGGAATTGGATGTTGCTGTGAGCTGTGATGCCACTGCACTCTATCCAGGGTGACAGCTTGAGGTTCTGTCTCAAGAATAATTTTTTTCTTTATATTTATCTGACTGTTTAGTCTCAAAATACCTATCTTCCTGTTCATAAATTCTTCCTACTGGTAGGTGGAGTCTATTATTGAAACTTTAACTATTTTTTATTCTATTTACTGAGTTCTTCAGTTTCATAATTTCTGTTTGGTTGTTTTTTATGCTATTTCCTTGTAGAATTTTTTATTCAGATCATGAATGGCTTTTATGATTTATTTGTATTGTATATGTTTTCTTTTATATGTCATTCAGTTTTATTCAGATCATTACTTTTCATTCCTTTTCAGTCACATCATAGATTTCCTTTTCTTGTGGTATGTTAGTGGATAATAAATGTGTTCATGTATTTTTCTTTTTTCATATTTCTTGTGTCCCTATGTTGGTATCTGTGCATCTGGTATAACAATTACTTACTATAATTTTATGGAACAGCTTTTATAGGGAAAGACTTTTTCTGTACATATAATGTTTGTTTGGCAGGGTGTTTGGGCTTTTTCTCTAGGTGGGCAAATTAGGGTAGTCTCCATGTTTTCTTTGTTTATCAGAAGTATCAGTATTATCTATAAGTTTTTCATTGGCTTAGGCTACAGTTTTTTGTGGAGGTGTTTTCATTGTGGAAGATGTGACTGTTCTGGGGATAAATAGTACCAGTACTTGCACCCCTGGGGTGGTGAGTGGGCATTGGCTGTGATGGCTGTGGACCCTAGGGTGACTATTCTTTGTGCTTCTCTGAGCAGTATGGAAAGTCTCACAGCAACTCCATTGCTGGAAGATGTGGTTTGCTGAGCAGTGGCAGTGTTAGATCCCAGTAGCAGTGGTGGCCCAGGTGTTTTAGTCCTCAGTTCCCCAGGTGGCATGCACAGGTGTGTGGTAGCCCTGTTATGGAATGGTGCAAGGTCACTGTCAGCAATAGAGGCCCTGGGCAGACAGCTCTAGACCCTGAGTAATGTTCACTTTAGCTTGTTTTGTCCTGGGAAGATTCTCTGATGTGCTGGATAGCCTGTTTCCAATGTTGTAGAGTGTTGCATGGGCTTGGGTTCTAGATATATGGTTGCTCTTCTGGGTCCAGCTGGTATTATTTTCCTGTTGCCCTCTGGGTGGAGGCAGAAAATGTCAGTGGGGCCCTATGGATGTCAAGCTGTAGGAATTATTGGGCCTCAAGACAAGATGTAGCCTGGTATTGCCTCCAGTCTCACAAATGTGCCATGCTGCAGCTCCTTGGGCTCAGGATGGGAGAGGAGAGTGTGAATTCCCTCACTTGAACAATGTAGTTACTTGGTCTCTAATTGCTCCTTATAATAGGCTCAAGGCCTGTCAAGGCTGTGGATCTCTCCATAGTCAGTATTGCAGGTTGACTTCTAGGGAATCTCTTACTTACTCTTTCCACACAATAGGGAGTCCTTCTGAGCAGATCTTAGTAAGTTGCTTCCCTTTCCTCTCTTTGCTACTATGTTGAATTTCCATGTCTCAGAAAATTTTTTCACTACATTGATGAACTCCAGCATTTTCCCTTAAATGCCATATTTGATGTTTTGTTGTCTACTTGCCATTTGGTTCCTCTTTGTGTAGAAGGTAAGGGCTGAGTGCGGCTACTCAGACATATTGATCTAGGTCTTCCATTCAATTTTTTTCTTATTATTAATATGGTTATGTTTGATCTATCAACTTCTTCCTTATTTTCCATTTCTTTGAACTAATCTTTGCTCCCCATTTATGTTTATTAAGTAGTATTGTGTTGACCAATCGATAAAGACCATATATTTTTCTTCAAAATATTCCTTTTCTTCATCTCTCTGATCCCCTGTCCTGAAAATTTTATTTTCCATGCTATCCTCAGACTCAACTATATCTCCTGATGTCACAAAGTCCACAGGTCTCTTCCTTATTTCTTTTACTTTTTAAAAATTTTTATATTAAATCATAGCTGCGTACATTAGTGCAATCAAGGGGTACAATGTGCTGGTTTCATATACAATCTGAAATGTTTTCATCAAACTGTTTAACACTGCCTTCCTGGCAATTTCTTTGTTATTGTATGAAGACATTTGTATTCTGCATTTAGTAAGTTTCACCTGTACCCTTCTAAGATGCACCATAGGTGTGGCCCCACCAATTATCCTGCCTCCACCCCAACCTCTCCCCTCTCCTCCCTTCCCTTGCCCCTTTCTCCATATACTTGTGCTATAGTTGGGTTATAGCCTTCATATGAAACATATACACTAGCTTTATAGTAGGACTGAGAATATTGGATACTTTTTCTTCCATTTTTGAGATACTTTGCTAAGAAGAACACGTTCCAGCTCCATCCATGTAAACATGAAAGAGGTAAAGTCTCCATCTTTCTTTAAGGCTGAGTAATATTCCAGGGTATACATGTACCACAATTTATTACTCCATTTGTGGATCGATGGACACTTGGGCTTCTTCCATGACTTAACAATTATGAATTGGGCTGCAATGAACTTTCTGGTACAGAGTTCTTTGTTATAATGTGAGTTTTGGTCTTCTGGGTATATACCTAGTAAAGGAATTATAGGATCAAAACTACTTTGAGATATTTCCTGAATATTTTCAATCTGCTGTTGGTTGTGTCCTTGGATATGGACCCGATGGATATGG
>CAUYON010099066.1:0-13461 GCA_963573935.1 Arctocebus calabarensis | reverse complement strand
GTCTTCTGGATATATACCTAGTAGAAGAATTATAAGATCGAATGGCAGGCTATTTTTACATCTCTAAGTATTCTCCAAACATCTTTCCAAAAGGAATGGATTAGTTTGCATTCCCACCAGCAATGTAGAAGTGTTCCCTTTCCTCCACATCCATGCCAACATCTATGGTTTGGAGATTTCATGATGTGGGCTAATCGTACTGGAGTTAGATGATATCTCAAAGTAGGTTTTATTTGCATTTCTCTGATTAAGGATAATGAGCATTTTTTCATGTATCTGTACCCCGTGCACCTATTTTCTTCAGAGAAGTTTCTCTTCAAGTCCCTTGCCCAACCTGAAATAGGACTACTTGTTCTTTTCTTGCTAATACATTTGAGTTCTCTGTGTATTCTGGTTATTAAACCTTTGTTGGAGGCACAACCTGCAAATATCTTCTCCCATTCTGAGGGCTGTCTGCCTGCTTTACTTACTATATTCTTGGCTTTGCAGAAGCATTTAGTTTGATCAGTCCCAGTAGTGAATTTTTTATGCTGCTTCAATTGCCCGGGGAGCCCAACTCATAAAATATTTGCCTGGGCTGATTCCTTCAAGAGTTTTCCCTGCAGGTTCTTCTCATATTTTTATAGTTTCATGTCTTAAGTTTAAATCTTTAATCCAGTGAAAGTCTAGCTTAGTTAATGGTGAAAGTTGTGGGACCATTTTCAGTCTTCTACAGGTTACCAGTAAGTTCACCCAGCACCATTTGTTCAATAGCAAATCTTTTCCCCACTGAATATTTTTCTTTGAATTGTCAAAGATCAAAAAAACATTAAGTAGCTGGGTTCATCTCTTGGTTCTCTATTCTGTTCCATATATGTACTTTTCTGGTTTTGCGCCAGTACCATGCTGTTTTACACTATCAATTTATAGTGTAGTCTGAGGTCTGGTAGCGTGATTCCTCCCGCTTTGTTTTTCTTGCTGAGTAATATCTTGGCTATTCAAAGTTTTTTCTGATTCCACATAAAATGAAGTATTTTTTCAAGATCCTTAAAGCATGACAATGGAGCTTTAATAGGGATTGCATTAAAATTGTATATTGCTTTGGGTAGTATGGATTTTTAAACAATGTTGATTCTTCCCAGCCATGAGCATGGTATGTTTTTCAATTTGTTGACATCTTCAGCCATTTTTTTTCTTAATGTTTCATAGTTATCTTTATAGAGATCTTTCACACCCTTTGTTAGGTAGACTCCCAAATATTTCATCTTCTTTGGCACCACTGTGAATGGAATAGAGTTCTTGACTGTTTTTTTCAGCTTGGCTATTGATAGTATATATAAAGATTTATCAGTGTTGGTTTTGTAACCTGAGACACTACTGTAGTCCTTGATCACTTCTACGAGTTTTATAGTAGAATCCTTGGTGTTTTCCAGATATACAATCATATCATCTTCAAAGAGTGAAAGTTTGATCTTTTCTGACCCTTTTTGGATACCCTTGATCGCCTTTTCTTCCCTAATTGCAATGGATAAAACTTCCATTACAATGTTAAAGAGCAGTGGATACAATGGGCAAACTTGTCTGGTTCCTGATCTGAGTGGACATGATTTCAATTTAACCCCATTCAATACAATATTGGCAGTGGGTTTGCTGTACTTGGCCTCTATCAGTTTAAGAAGTGTCCCTTCTTTACCAATTTTCTGAAGTGTTCTAATCATGAAACGATGCTGCATATGATAAAAACCTTTTTCTGTATGAAATGAGAGAATCATATGGTCTTTGTTTTTTAATTTGTTTATGTGCTGAATTATGTTTATAGATTTACATATATTGAACCAGCCTTGAGACCCTTGGATAAAACCCACTTGGTCATGGAGTATAATTTGTTTGATGTGTTGCTGGATTCTGTTTGTTAGGATCATGCTGAATATTTTTGCATCAATATTCATTAGTGATACCAATTTATAGTTTTCTTTTCTTGTTGGGTCTTTTCCTAGTTTGGGGATCATGGTGATGTTTGCTTCATAGAATGTGTTCGGTAGTATTCCTTCTTTTTCTATATTTTGAAAAATGTTGAGTAATATAGGTACTAGTTTCTGTTTAAAGGTTTGGTAGAATTCTGATGTGAAGACATCTGGTCCTGGGCTTTTCTTTTTAGGAAGATTTTGTATAGTTGATGCTATTTCACAACTTGATATAGGACTGTTCAACATTTCCACTTCATTCTGGCTAAGTTGTGGAAGGTGGCCTGCTTCCAAGTATTGCTCAATTTAACTTCAGATTTTCATATTTGTGAGAATAAAGTTTCTTATAATATTAATTAAGAATTTTTTTGAATTCATGAGGAGTCTGTTGTTATTTCATCTTTATCATTTTTGATTGATGAAATTAGAGATTGTACTCTTTTCCTCCTGGTTAGGTTAGCCAAGTATTTATCTAGTTTATTGAGCTTTTCACAAAGCCACCTTTTTTACTTATTGATCTGTTGTAGAATACCTTTTTTTTTTCAATTTCATTTAATTCTGGTCTAATTTTGGTTATTTCTTTTCTTCTGTTGGGTTTGGTATTGGAATGTTCTTTCTTTTCCAGTTGCTTGTGATGTCCCATTAAGTTGTTAACTTCCTCTCTTTCTCTTCTCATGAGGAAGGCTTGCAGTGATATAAATTTCCCTCTTAGGACTGCTTTACAATATCCCAGAGGTTGTGATAATTCATGTCTTCATTATCGTTTTGTTCCAAAAATTTTGTACTTTCCTTCTTAATCTTGGCTATGACCAAACTACCATTCAGCATAAGGTTATTTAGCTTCCATGTTTTGGGATAAGTATGCAGATTCCTGTTGTTACTGAGTTCAACTTTTATTCCATGATGCTCCAAGAAGATACAGGAATGATTTCTATTCTTTTAAATTTGCTGAGTTTAGACTTGTGACCTAAGAAGTGATCGATTTTGGAATATGTTCCATGGTCTGATGAGAAGAATGTGTATTCACATTCTTTTATTAGAATGAAATGTTCTGTAGATGTCTATTAAATCCAAATGTTGAACAATTATGTTTAAATCTAAAATTTCTTCACTTAGTTTCTTATTGGAGGATCTATCCACCACTGTTAACGGAGTGTTAAAATCTCCAACTCCTATGGAGCTGGAGGAAATGAACTTGCTCATGTCTGTTAGAGTTTCTCTTATAAATTGAGGTGCATTCTGGTTGGGTGCATAAATATTAATAATTGAAATCTCATCGTATTGAGTATTACCCTTAACAAATATGAAGTGTCCAACCTTATCCTTCCTTGCTTTTTTGGTTTAAAGCCTATTATATCTGTGAATAAAATTGCAAGACCTGCTTTTTTCTGGTTTCCATTTGCCTGGAATATACATGACCATCCCTTCACCCTGAGTCTATATTAATCTTTTAAGGTAAGATGAGATTCTTGTATGTAGTAGATATCTGGCCTGAGTTTTTGGATGCAGTCAGCCAACCTGTGCCTCTTTAGAGGACAATTTAAGCAGTTCACATTAATTGAGAATATTGATAAGCCAGGTATAATTTTGGGTATCGAGTTTTTCAAAAGTCCTTTGAAATTTTTAATCCCTTTGCCACTGTGGAAGTTGGAATTTGAACAAAAGTTTATGAGTGATTTTACTTTTGTGGTGAAGAATTGTGCTGGTCATTGTGGAGGATAGGTCTGAGAATATCTTTGAGAGCTGTTTTAATTATGGCAAATTTCTTCAACATGTGAATGTCATTAAAGTATTTAATTTCTCCATCATAAATTAAGGTCAGTTTAATTGTATACAGGATCCTGGGTTGAAAGTTATTTTGTTTTAGGAGATTAAGTCAATGACAGCCCTCTTCTAGCTTAAAAGTTTTTAGCAGAGAGTTTTGCAGTCATTCTAATATTCTTCCCCTTGTAGGTTATGGTTTTCTTATGTCTGGCTGCTTTCAGAATTTTTTCCTTCATATTAACTTTAGTGAAGTTAATTATGATGTGCCTGGGAGAAGTCTTATTTGATTTGAGTCATGCTGGGGTCCTGAAATATCTGCTATCTGAATATCATAATCTCTTGACATGTTTGGAAAGTTTAATGGCATGATTTGATTTGAGTCATGCTGGGGTCCTGAAATGTCTGCTATCTGAATATCATAATCTCTTGGCATGTTTGGAAAGTTCTCTTTCATAATCTCATGAAGAAGACCCTCTGTCACTTTTGAAGCCACTTTGTCACCCTCAGGAATCTCTATAAGGTCAATATTGGTCTTCTTTAAATTATACCAGAGCTCTCTGAGAGAATGATCCATTTTTGCTCTCCATTTCTCTTCCTCTTTGAGAGTTTTGGAGCATTCAAAAGCTTTGTCTTCAATGTCAGAAAGCCTTCCTTCTGCTGACTCCATTGTTACTGAGGGATTCTACTGTATTTCTCATATTTTTGAGGGCTGCACATTCTTGTCTCAATGTGTCAAAATCTTCGGTGAGTTTGTCATTGAATGCATTGAATTATTGAGAAAATTTTGAAATGCTCCTTGATTTTCTACTTCCAACTTTACCTCTATTCTATTGACCTTATTTGCAATCCAAATTCTGAATTTGGTTTCTGATGTCTCAGCCATCTGTTTATTAATGGGTTATTCATTTGTGTCCACCAAATTATCCCTTGGGGTGGTTGATCTACTCTGGTTATTCATGTTACCAGAGTTTTTCCACTGAATCTGCCCTATGATTATTTTACACTGTTTTGCTAGATGAGCAGATAAGGAGAGTTGGATTCTGGGCTCTAGGAGTAGTTATTGGCTAGTCATTTTCCCAAAAGCTGGGACTGGTATCTGTACCTATTTCCTTAGAGCTTTGACAAGGACCCATACAGAGCTATGGCCTGAGAAACTGGTGACCTTTTTGGTGAGGTGGGGCTAATTGGCTCTGTCTTATTTTCAGATGGTCTCTATATTACCCTAGTGAATCATTTACTCTGGGTTGAAGTCTCAGCTGTGGAGAAATACCAGCAATTAAGTTACCCCAACCCCCACAGGCAACAACTGGAAAAGAAAAGTCAAACCTTCCCACAGCCACACACCCAGGGTACCACTTTGAATAGTCCTTGGGTGATTGGCCCAGTTCAAGCGGTCCAAATCCTTCTCCACTTTGTACCCTTGTCACACCCAGTGACTGGTAACCCTGCAGGGCTGTGATCCAGTTCCCTCCAATGATCAGATGCTCTAGGGGGTTGTGCCTGCCTGAGTCACAAGCAGATCTTTGTCCCCTCAGCCTGGCCACCACTCTCTGCCCCTATCTGGCAGGGGGAGGTGAGGCCTGACAACCTCAGGTGCTGGCTCCTGATTGATGTTGCTGACAGAACAGAAACTTCACAGAATTTGTTTCTATCCCAGCTACGTTCCCCTGTGGATCAGGCACTGTTTGGGCAACTCAGCCTTGTCTGTGCCGCTGCCTGGTTTTGGCTGCAGTTTGTGTTGGGGCGGAGGTGGTCAGAGCTCAGTTTTCAGCTGGCAGTTCCAGACTTGGTCTGCCCACCTTTGTCTCAGCTATGATCCCCTGAGGGCCAGTTGCATCTGTGGCTCTGTAAAGCAGTCCTCTGGGTCAGCCTTGGCCTGGCCTGGGAGTCTGATCTTTCTGCTCTCATGTATTCTAGTCCCGGCACTCTGCTCAGTCTGATACCGCCTCAGACATGCCCTTTATTCACAGGGCCTGCATTTCCATCTAAAATCTGTTCCTCCAGTGGCTGCCATAGGAGAAGATACATGGCTTCCCCTGGTTTCCCAGAGAGACTGGGAGTGTCCTTTCAAAATATCCACAGGGGTGTGAGCCCTACTGTTCCTGCTGCCATGGCTACTGTGCTGTGCCTTGGGGCATTGCCTCTCCTGTATGGTTCTCTCTCAGCACAGATCAGCAACATCCTATGCCCCATCCACAGCCCTCAAGAGAATGTCCAAGAATCTGGACTCCATGGGGGACAGGCTTCCAGATCTGAGGGTGAGAGTGCAGGGAAGTACTGGTAGTTCAAACCTGCAGGTAGAGAATATATACAGTTTTATACAGTTTTATGCCTGGCAGGAGAGTGCCATGGCACCCTAGTAGGGGAAGGAAGTCCAGTTTTTATAGGGTTTCTCCCATGGGATATAATGAGAGGATATTTGAACTCCACTTACTTGTTTGTATGGAGTATACTGGGAGTCATTCTTATAGGGAAGGGGACTCCTGTCTGCTTGGTGATGGATTTTATAGCTTTTGTTTGTATCCTTTGGGTTGCAGCTCACTTCAGCAGGGTTGATGTGTGTTCTTCAACCTTCTCTATTGGCTTAGATCCAAACCATAGGCTCTCTTGCTAAACTTCTATCCTTTAACTCTCCTTCTGGATGGGAGCCTCTGTGGAAATCTGGCTCCAGTTGGCCATCTTGCCTCCCCTCACTTTTTTGCCACTCTTGAGGGATTGGTCTGGTTAGTACCTTCTGGTACTACATTGAATAAGAATGATGAAACTGGGAATCATTGTCATTTTCCAGTTCTTAGAGGAATGGCTTTCAACTTTTCCCTATTCAGCATTATTTGAGCTCTGGGTTTGTGAGATATAACCTTTATTATTTTGAGGAATGTTTCTTTTTTTTTATTGTTGAATCATGGCTGAGTACATTAGTGCAATCAAGAGATACAATGTGCTGGTTTCATATACAATCTGAAACATTTTCATCAAACTGTTTGACATAGCCATCACATCAT
Organism: Arctocebus calabarensis; assembly: GCA_963573935.1. Lineage (NCBI taxonomy): Eukaryota > Metazoa > Chordata > Mammalia > Primates > Lorisidae > Arctocebus > Arctocebus calabarensis. The sequence goes on along the minus strand of CAUYON010099066.1, from coordinate 6,752 downwards.
TTTCTTAGTTATTGTATGAAGTCATTTGTATTCTGCATTTAGTAAGTAAGGAATGTTTCTTTTATTTCTAGTTTGCTGATTTTTTTTATCATCAATAATTGTAGATTTTTTCAAATGATGTTTTTCTCCATCTGTTGAGATAATATGGTTATTGTCCTTCATTCTGCTGATGTGGCATACTACTTTATTGATTGCAAGTGTTGAACTGTCCTTTGATTCTTTGATATGAATCCTACTTGTTAGTGGTGCATTGTCTTTTTGACATGCTGTAGATGTTTGTGTTTTTGCTGATCATTGATATTGGCCTTTAGTTCTCTCTCTCTCTCTCTCTCTCTCTCTCTCTCTCTCTCTCTCTCTTTCTCTCTCTCTCTCTGTCTTTCTCTCTCTCTCTCTCTTTTTATTATTGCACCCTTCTATGGTTGGGTCAGCATCAAGTGAATACTGTCCTCATAGGATGAGTTGAAGAAAATTCTCTCCTCTTGAAAATATTTTTAAAATAGTTTCAGAATAATTGATATTAGTTCTATTTTGTATATTTGGTATAATTTGACTGTGAATATATCTAGCCCTGAGATTTTCTTTGTGGGGAGATACACTATAACTGTATCTTAGTACTCATTATAGCTTTCTCACATTATTTTCTTCTTTTTTTATTGCTACTCACTACTCAGTCATGTTTCCGTTATTTCAAGATTTAATTTTAGTATGCAGTATGTTTCCAGAAATTTATCTATTTTCTCTAGATTTTCCAGTTTTTCAGTGAATAGTTCCTAATAATCTCTGATGATATTTTGTATTTTTGTTGTATTAGTTGCAATATCTCTTTTTTCATTTCTGATTTTGTTTATTTGGTTATTGTAGCTAGTAGTTTGTCAATTTTGTTCATATTTTAAAGAAACCAACTTTTGGTTTGGTTGATCTTTTGTATTATTATTTTTTTTAAATCTCTATTTCATTTATCTCTGCTCTGATATTTGTCATTTCTTTTATTCTCTTAATTTGGGGCTTGGCTTGTTCTTACCTTTCTAGTTCCTTGAGGTGCATCATCAGATTGTTTTATGTAATCTTTCTATGTCATATTTTTTACATAGGCCCTTGTTGCTATATGGTTCCCTCTTAATACTGCTTTTGCTTTATCACATATGTTATGTTTTGGGTGTGTTGAATTTTATTTTTATTTATTTACATTTTTTATTTCAATTTTTTTAAATTTCCTTCCTTCCTTCCTTTACTTTAAAAGAGGAATGGCTTTATTTCAGCTGGCAGAGACATGGCTGACTAGAGTCCAAAATGTCTGAGCCCTCTGACTGATTTTTTTTCTTTCCCTTTTACATGGCTCCTTGTCTATGGGTACTCTTCTCATTGGTCAGTTTGAATAAAGATGGAGAAGGTGGTGCAGGCTTTTACAGAAGCATGAGCTTTTACGGAAGTGGAGACAATGTTAGTTTCAATGTCCCAGGAAGTTAAGTTTCTACTAATTTCTAAGAGCTGTGTCACATGGGGGAGTCTTTGTAAGAGTATCCTTGGGCATTTCTCCTGTGAGAAGTCTTTTGTTCTTTCAGACCACACTTTTCCCAGGTATCCTCTCTCACAAGGACTGGAAGTCAACCCCAAATTCCACCTCCGGCTGAAGATGATAATTTCTGCATTCCCCTGGTGAAACTGAACCTTCTGGATAATTTTTAAAATCAATTTTATTTTTTATTATGTCAGGTTAATTGGAGGGTAAGAAGAATTAAGTTATAATGTGTGAATTTTTTAGGTAGAGTTCCTCTTATAATTATGTTCTGCTCCCAAGCAGTGTGCCATATCCCTTGTCTGAAGAATTTTGACCTCTTGGAGGCAGAGAAGGAACAGGATGCTGACAGGTTCTGGATGGGAGATGATGAACAGGGTCTTTGGGAGAGGGAATAAGCAATGATTGAATTCTATGGCTTTTCTCTGAAGGGGCCCTGCTCCCCTCCAAATCCAATGCAGCCTAACCTATTCTGAGTTAGATATAAAAAGCCCCTTCTCTAGAAATTAGTACTTTATGTATGTCTCCATCTGCAACTTCTATTGGAATGAGAATCTTCCTTTTCTGTGTTAACCCTTCAAAGAAATGTAAAATTCAGATGTTTCCAAGGAATGTAATGTTCTGGATGTCTCTGATTTCCATGTCCCTGTGGTCCCCGAAAAGTGAAAGTCCCAGCTTCTACCCTCTTTCTCATAATGTTGAACACATTTTCCTGAATGGCAGACAGCCAAGTTCATCAGAGAGGCTCCCTAGCCCTTGACTAGCCCCACCTATGTTGCACTACTGCTGGGGCCACATGGGGCAAAGAATGGGCTCAAAACAACACTCATACCTGCAGTGTGCTCTCAGTAGAGAAGGAGGCATGGCAGCTGAGACTTAGTAATCTTGTATTTGAACTCTCTGTGATGAGAGACAAGGTCACTGAGACCATGAATGTAAACAAAGTGTTCAGCCACTTAGGAGTTGCCTGACCATGGAGGGGCCCAATTTCATTCTTCTCTCATGGTCACCACTTGAGGATGAAGATTGTCTAGTTAATCAGAACCTCAAGAAGTTCTGTAACTTCCACCACTCAGGGAGCAGAGATGGGAAGCTAATGTGGGGCATCCATGGCATATAGGGTAGGTGGGCCCGATGCCCTAGCTCACAGGAGCAGCCCTGAAGTTTTCATAAGATATTTACTGAGCATTGAGATCTAAGTGGTCTCAGTGCAGGGTTCCACCCTCTCAAGCCTTGGTATCCTGGTTCCTTATCTGCCTACACAGAGGCTCACTCACATTCACATAATCCTACATGGTAGTACTCAGAATCACCAGCTTATTGAAGAGTGTGCCTATGAAGAAGATTTCACCCTGTGTCAGTGATGTAGTAATGGTGATGAGTATCCATCCTCAGTTGCCTATCCACTTTTGCCAAGTTTAAAAAAATTTACAAATGCATGCTCCATGTTCTAGTTCAACGTCCAACATTCTCACGATGGCTAATACAAAAACATGCAACAATAATGAACATCACTCACCAAGATATCACCACACATCAACATAAATACAATTGTGAAACACTGATGTATCAAGGTTATTAATCCTTATTAATTTTTTTACAGTGAAGACAATGTAAGTGCATTGTGCCAAGGTTGCAAACTGAATTGCCAGATCTTGTATTAAGAATTCTTATATTCTATTTCTGTATTTATCCCTTTATCATTACATAATAAATTTCTTTGCCTTTTTTTTTTTTTTACTGTTTTTGATCCAAAGACTTTTCATCTGTTCTAAGTAGCTACTCCTGTTCTTTTTCTGTTTCTGTTTGCTCCTTTACTTTCAGTCTATATGTGTCTTTTATGGTAAGCTGCATATAGTTGGATCTTAATTTTTTTTATACATTTAGCCATTCTGTACCTTTTTCAAATTGAGACAGAGTACCTTTTATCGAGATTTTTACCCTAGGTAGAGTGCCATAGTCATAATTCACAGCAATCTCAAACTTTTGGGCTGAAGCAATTCTCTTTCCTCAGCCTGCCTAGTAGCTGGGACTACAGGCACCTGCCACAATGTCTGGCCATTTGTTTGTTTGTTTGTTTGTTTGTTTAACAGGACCAGGCTGGGTTTGAACCCACCATCCCTGGTGCATTTGGTCAGCACCCTAACTACTGAGCTTTTAAGTGGACAATGTAATCTGTTTATGTTCAAGGTTATTCTTGTTATTTGAAACTTTGTCTTGTCATATTTTAATTGCTCTCTGGTTGTTGTAAATACTCATCATTGCTTTTTCCCCCTTCCTGTATGTTGTTGTGCTTTGGTGGAATTTTGTAGTGGCACTATTTCACTCCTTTCTTTTCTTCTTTTATATGACTGCTTTTACCAGTGAGTTTTACAATTTTATGTGTTTTCATGATGATAGTTGTCAATTCTTCACTTTTAGATTTAGAGTTCTCTTGAGCATTTCTTGCAGAACTAGGCTACTCGTACCACATTCTTAGCATTTACTTCTGTGGGAAAGAGTTTATTTTCCTTCGCTTATAAAAGGTAATTTTGCTGAATACAGTATTCTTGGCTGCCAGAATTTTTTTCCTCATTCAGCACTTTGAAAATACCATCACATCTCCTGTGTGCTATAAGATTTCTGATGAGATATTAGTGTTTAGTCTGATAAAATTTACTTAATAGATGTAAACCACATAACTTTTTCTCTTGCTGTTTTTGGGATTTGCTTGCTCACTATGACTCTAGACATTATAACTACAATCAACCGTAAAGACCTTTTTGCATTGTATCTGCCTGGAAATTGTTGAGTATTTTGTACCTGTAATGTCTAAATCTCCTGCTAGAATTGGGATGTCTTCACTTAATATTTGAAAAATAGGTTTTATGATCCCTTTCTTGTCTCTTCCCCCTGAGGAAAATTGATAATTCAAATATTTGGTCACTATATTTTGCCCCAAATATAACAAATGCTTTAAAAATTCATTTTCCCCTTGTTTTGTATGACTGGATTATTTCAAAGGAATTGTCTTTTAGTTATGATATTATTCATTCCACTTGGTCTTTCTGTTGTTAAAACTTTCAATGAATTTTATGTTTTCTTCCATTAATTTTTCAGTTGTGGAATTTTTTATTTAATACTTCTTAAAAGTATCTATCTCTGGGTGGCACCTATGGCTCAAGGGAGTAGAGTGCCGGCCCCATATGTCAGAGTGATGGGTTCAAACCCAGCCCTGGCCAAAAACTGCAAAAATAAAAGAAAAAAAAACTATATCTTTGGAAAAATTTGAAATCACATCCTGAATTTTTGTCATTTATCTGTATAGTTTTTCAGGAGTCAATTCTTTTTCAGTAAGCTTTTAAAAAATTCAATATTTTGAATTATTTATCTGCTATTTCAAAACTTTACTTTTATATTTCAGGTTAATATGAGGGTACAAATATTTAGGTTACAATGTTTTGGTTTGTAAGGTAAAGTTCAAGTTGGATTTGGGCCCTTCATCCAAGAGGTATGTTTAATACCCTTGTATTGTGTATATTAGGTAAGAACCTGTCAATTGCCCTCTTTCCTTCCCTTTCCCCTTTCTTTCCTCTACTCTCCCCCTCACTAGAATATACTTTTGTTTGTCTTTCACGGGTGTCATAGTTGTATATACATTGGTTTCATATAAGTATATAGTACACTGAATACATTTGTTTTATTCTTGTGATAGTTTACTAAGAAGAATAACTTTCAACTCCATCTAGGTAAATACAAAAGATGTAAAGTCTCTATCTTTTTTATAGCTAAATAGTATACAGTGTTTCTCTGGGGAAGGGCACTATCAATAGATTACTCGCCCCAGGTCTTCTGGCAAATCCTGGTGCTGCAACACGCAGGGGCAGCCCACAGCTGAATGATTAGCTACTTTCTGGCTCAGTGGCTCAGTCTGGGGCCCCAGACAACACCCAAAATCATCTGCACACTAGCCCAAAATCTCCCAACGCAGTTTAACCCAGTGTCCAAGTACAAAAAAAAAAAAAAACCAAAACAGCCCCCAGGTAAGGCTTTTCCTGCTTGCAATCTACCCACCATTGCTGTAGTTATAGCTGCCGGCATCCTCTGACCAAACAAAAGCACCCACCACTTGCCAGTTTTCCACCACTTCTGTCTTCCTATGGAGGTCCAGAATTCTCTCACTGACCTCCTGTATCACCAAAGGGAAGCCTCTGAGCAAAACCCACTGACCAGAGATGCCTGGGGTCCTCTCTCCCCACTCTCACTGCATCCAGCTGCACAGAAGCTGCTACTCGGCTGCCATCTTTCTCTCACTCCTCAACTTCTGTTCTCAAATGCTAATAATCTTTAATCATTAGAGAAATGCAAACTATAACCACTTTGAGATACCATCTAACTCCTGTAAGAGTAGCCCACATCACAAAATCCAAAAAGTACAGATGTTGGCATGGATGTGGAGAAAAAGGAGCACTTCTGCACTGCTGGTGGGAATGCAAGCTAGTATATTCCTTTTGGAAGGAAGTTTGGAGAATACTCAGGGATCTAAATGTAGACCCGCCGTTTGAAACTGCAATTCCTCACTAGGTGCATATTCAGAAGACCAAAAATCATTTGGCAATAAAGATATTTGTACCAGATTGTTCATTGCAGCTCAATTCATAATTGCCAAGTCATGGAAGAAGCCCAAGTGTCCATCAACCCATAAATGGATTAATAAATTGTGGTATATGTATACTGTAGAATACTATGTAGCATTAAAAAAAATGGAGACTTTACCTCTTTTATGTTTACATGGATGGAACTGGAAAATAGTCTTCTTAGTAAAGTATCTCAGGAATGGAAAAAAAAAATCCAATGTTCTCAGTACTATTGTTAAACCAATTTATAATCACTCGCACTTACATATGAAAAATAAAACTCTAGGATGAAGGAGGGAAGGAGAGGGAGAGGGAAAGGGAGGGGAGTGGGTTGATAGAGGGAGGGTTATTAAGGGACCACACCTATGGAGCATAGCACAAATACAAATTGGGTCTAGCAGGTATAGAACACAAATGTCTTAATGCTGTAATTGGGTAATTGAGATAAGGCTATGTTGATTAGTAGGATGTAAGCATTTCAATTTGTACAAATAATCAACACATTGAATCTCATAATGGCATAAATGTATTCATGATCTATGTACAAATGACAAAATAAAAAAAGAGAGAGAGAAAAATTATTTGAATCCTTTCAGATTTTAGGAAATGCCACTATTTTT
>CAUYON010099061.1:0-18445 GCA_963573935.1 Arctocebus calabarensis | reverse complement strand
ACCCTGGGTAGAGTGCTGTGGCATCACAGCTCACAGCAACCTCCAATTCCTGGGCTCAAGTGAGTCTCCTGCCTCTGCCTCCCAATTAGCTGGGACTACAGGCACCCGCCACGATGCCTGGCCATTTTTTGGTTGCAGCCGTCATTGTTGTTTGGCAGGCCTGGGCTGGACTCGAACCCGCCAGCTCAGGTGTACGTGGCTGGTGCCTTAGCTCATTGAGCCACAGGTGCCGAGCCCATCCTCAAACTTTTTAAACCGGGGGCCAATTCACTGTCCCTCAGACCATTGGAGGAGCAGACTACAGTTTAAAAAAAAAAAACAAAACTATGAACAAATTCCTATGCACACTGCACATATCTTATTTTGAAGTAAAAAACAAAATGGGAACAAATACAATTCACACCAAGGCATGTGGCCCATAGGCCGTAGTTTGAGGACCCCTGACTCAGTCAATCCACCTGCCTTGGCCTCCCAATTGTTGAGACTACAGGTGTGAGCCACTGCACTGGGCAGCCTATGTCTCTTGAGAGAGGCGTTCAATCCATTCATATTTCTTGAAAGAATTGATAAGTGTTGTGTATTTTTGTTCACCCTGTTGAGTAGAATTTTATTGCTTTGCTTCACCTCTTGAACCATTGTGGTATCAATGGACTCTGCACTTTAGCATTTGGATGTTTTTATTGTTTGGGTCCTGCCCCAGGGAGAGGGTCTCCTAAGACCTGTGGAACTGGCTGTGATCAACTGAAGAAACATTAAGTTAGAAATGAGGAGAAAGAAAGAGACAAGAGACACAGAATAGAATTTTCAAAGGTGGGAACTCAGGACACCCCCTGCCTGTTTGTGGGGTTCTGGCAATGGCCCCAAGTGTCTGTTCCACTCAGCTACTTTTTTTTGAGACAAAGCCCCAAGCTGTCACCCTTGGTAGAGTGCCATGGCATCACAGCTCACAGAAACCTCAAACTTCTAGGCTTAAGTGATTCTCTTGCCTGAGCCTCCCAAGTAGCTGGGACCACAGACATCTGCCACAATGCCTGGCTATTTTTTGATTACATTTGTCATTGTTGTTTGGCAGGTCCAAGCTGGATTCAAACCTGCCAGCTCTGGTGTATGTGGCTGGCCCCTTAGCTGCTTGAGCCACAGGCACTGAGCCTCCACTCAGCTTTTATTGAAGGCTATTTGCCCAGAGGGTAAGCTGAGGGAAGCAACAAAGATACCAGTAGTTTCTCAGAGTGAGCATATCAGCTTCTATTGTTTTTACAATCATTAACTTTAAGGGTTTGAGCATCCTTGAGAAATGAGGAACTTGAAACTTATGTGGGAGCAGCCTTTTGTCTGAGGTCACATACACAGATTTCTAGGGAATGGTTAAACTCCAGTAGTTTCCTTTGGAGTAAAACGCCACTAGCATCAATCTCCTTTGAAGAATTGGTGGGAGAGAGGTAATTTCCTCTCATCACTACTACTGAGGGTCCTCCTCTGAGATAAGGGATATAAGCCCTCCTGTCCATATTTCAGGGCTTTGAGCTGTCCCCTTGATCTCTGCTCCAGCCAAATGCAAATCTCCAAATGGGTATCTGCTTTGTCTGTTACTGGGCAGGAAATGGCCTAGTTAATGTATTTTTCTAGGCCTTGCCATAGCCTCTTCTTTGGACATTATTCGTCAGAGTGTTCACAGACCCAGCAGGAGTGTTTGTAAGCTGTACCCCCAATAGGCCAGAGTTCTAGGAAATGCAGGAAAGATGGTCAGATAAGAAATTTAGCAGGGGCTGGTTTAAAGGCAAACTAGATGATTTTTCTTTGTTCTAACTCACTCAGCTTACTTTTTAATTTTTTCCTTTTTCTGGGGGTGTTTTCCCTTGCCAAGAATGGGGTCTTTGGTCTCCATTCTGCCTGCATCCATGTTGGTGGATAACTATTATGCTGATCAGTATGTAATGTAGATCTGAGTACTTCCCGAAGGGTAAGTTGGGTCTTGACAAATTTCCTCAGTATTTTATTTTCTAAGAAAGTCTTTATTTCTCCCTCATATAAGAAACTCAATTTTGCCAGATATAAAAATTCTAGAGTGGCCATTATTTTGTTTGAGAAGACTTACAATGGGATCCCAGACCTGTTTGGCTTATAAGGTTTCAGTTAAAAATCCATAGTTAGTATGATGGGTTTTCCTTTGTAAGTTAGCTGATGCTTTGGCCTTATGAATCACTGGAGTTCTTCTTTCCTGTTAACTTTGGCCAGTCTGATCACTACATTCATGGTGATTGACTAGTGGCTATGAATCTTTCAGGAGTCTGTTGAGCTTCTAGTATCTGAATGCTCAGATTTTTAGCAAGCCCTGGGAACATTTCCTTGAGCATTCCTTCATATAAATTTTCTAGCCCTTCTGTATTTTCTTCTTTACTCTTGGGCCCGCATATTATTATTATGTTATACATCTCTATATAATCCCATATTTCTCCTAGGTTTTGTTTGTTCCTCTTATTTTTCTGTTTTTTATCTTTGTCTGACTTGTATAGCTCTGAGATTTTTTCTTCTGCTTGATCTAGCCTATTCTTAAGTCTTTCTACTGTGTCCTGTATTTCCTTGAATCTATTTTTTATTTCCAGAAGCTCTGCTTGATTTTTTAAAATAATTCAATAACTTTATGGGTTTATGGGAGTTATAGCATATGGCACCCCTCTTGGGGTGGGATACAATTATAAGAGGGACTTTACCTAACAAATGCTAATAAATTAGTGTAACCTAATTCTTATTTCCCTCAATGAATCCCAAATAATAAAAGATAAATAAATAAATAAAAGTAATATAAAGATTTAAAAATACATTAATAATATATTCAAAAAAAATTCAGTTTCTTTAGTACATTTTTCAGTTATTTCCTGCATTGGTTTTTGTGGTTTCTTTCTGTTGGGTTTCTATTTTCTCTTCATTTTGATTGAACTTCCCTATAATCTATGTTTAAAATTCTTTATGAGTCATTTTAACATTTTTATTTTGGTTGGTATCCATTTGTGAAGAGTTATTGTTTTCTTTAGAGGATGTTCTTTTGCTCTGATTTTTTATGTTTCCAGAGTTCTTTCACTGATTCCTTCTTTTCTGGCCTCTAGATTGAGACCTGGAGTTCCTAGGCCTGGCCGATTGGCCTGTTTCTGGGTTTCCAAAGATCAGACCCTGAGAGTGCAAGTGGAAGGAGTGCTTGTCTTGAGTTGCTCATGGAGCATTCTAGCAGGTTTTATGAACCTCTTGGGTTACCCTTGACCTACTGTCTTCACCTTTTCCCAACAGCGTCTAATGAATTAGGTCACTCAGCTTACTATCTGAGACAAGGGGTGGTACTTGTGAGTATGAATCAGCCAAATCAGTTGCTCCCTGTTTGCTTGAGTTTGAAGGTGTTATGCTTAGCTGTGGAGTTGTTCTTCCTGCCATTGATGTTATGTGTAAGAGCCAGCTGGTGAGATGTTCTTGTGGTGCCCATGGTAAGCTCTGGTTCCCCAGGTGGAGCACATGAATGCTCAAGTTTTAGGAGGGACCCTGGAACTCCCAGCACAGGTGCTTGATCTCTGCTTCCCAAGGTGGGGGAAGGAGCCACTTTGTGGCTAGATTGTGAGAGCCTGATAGGCTTTGCAAACTCTTGTCAAGGCTCAGAGTTTGCTTTTCTGCCTGCTAGAGAGAGGCATTGTTGTGAAGTGCAGGGAACTGTCTGCGAGCCATGAAGGATGTTACTGAGGAAGGGAACTTAGCATTTCAGTACTGAGGCCCAGGCAGACCTCCTTACACTTTTGTGACTAGTATGATTTCTCTGCTGGGTGGGAGGAGCACTCTACTCAAATGTTGCTTCCTGGAACCCTGAAGCACTCTTTCATCAGATCATTTCACATGAGTTCCCTCTTCATCTGAGACCAAGCCAGGAACTTCCCCTTAGTCTGTGTGTCTGACCTAATACTGTGTGTCTCTTGTAGAATGCTGGAGGTTTGGGGGTCCCTGTTTTTTACCCCTGTTCTACCACAAGACCCCAGTGAGACAGAGGTAGGCCTCTCTATCCACAGGGGCCTCAACCAGGGGTGCACTTTACTCCATTATAACCTCATCTTTACTTACATCTTAATCACATCTGCAAAGATGTGAGCTTTTTCCAAATTAGGTTGCATTCCTAGGTACTAATGTTTAGGAGTTCAACATATTTTTTTTGGAGGACACAATTCAAACTACAAGGGAGATATTTTTTATTTACCTTTTTTTTTATTATTGACATCTACTTTTATAAGATAGAGGCAATGATTTTCCTCTTGGAGCTCAGTGAATGTGTCAAATGTACCCTTTAATACGTTTAACTCAAATTGTAATACATCAACCAAATTCTTTTCCTCCTCATTTATTTAACTTTTGAAAAATATCAAACTCCTATTCCTGAAAATATTTGTGGAGCATTAGGTATCTCAAGCCAGGTTTGAGTCAAAGTAATCTTCTAGCTCATTTTCCCAACTGGCGTGTGCAGATACCTTTGTTTATTTCTCCTCTGCCTACCTGCAGGAATGGACTCACTCAGGCCCTCATCCATTCAGTCACTCCTTTGTTTCATTGAGTGCCCATCATCTTCCCAGCACAGTGTTGAGTGAGCAGGCTGCACAGACATGATTAAGATGTATTTCAGCTTTAAAAGACATCCAAGTTTATGGATGAAAGGATGACACACGCATTGTTAAAATATGGGATTGTGTAAGTGTATAAGGTAAATACGTTGGATAAATCATTTGGTTAAGCATGAAGAAGAGAGTTGGTCTCTGCATGAATGTATTGTATGTCTAGGGATCAGGAAAAACTTGATTTCTTCTTATTGCCATTGCCTGAAAGGTAAACTATCCATAATGCAAATCTGAACTATTCTCTTGCTTAAAATCCTGAAATGACCTCTATTGAGAAATGAGAAATATTGTTTTAGTTTTTCACTATCTTGTAATTTTACTTTTGCTTATATCTTTTGTCTTCACTAATGGATTATTTTATTCTTTCAACTTATCCTATTCTATATCCATGAAGTTAAACTTTACTTTTAACTTTGTGGTTCAATCCAAATTTATAAATTAAGTCACAATTAAAATTCACTTCATGTGAATTGAATAAATGTAGATAAAACGAGTCTGAGTAAGGAAGATTTAATATTGTAAAAAACTGACACTTATGACATTTCTAAATTCATTCATATATTCAATGCAATTCCAAACAATACCCAATATGATTGTATATGTAATTAACTTGATAATAGTATTCAATTTTTACCAGAAATAAATATTGAGCTTGGAAGTGCAAAGAAAAAGTTAAAAAAGAGAAATGAGATCATCACTAATAGCTAACAAAACACTTTATTAAGACATAGTAATTCAAATATTTTAATACTAAAAACCCAAATATTTTAATATTTGTGAAAGAATAGGACAGCCATTCAATAGATAGGATAGACACTTTATGTGATAAAGGACACACATTTTATTAGCAAGGAAAGATTTGCTTGATCAATCAGTGATGATAGGACTATTAGGAAGCTACGTGGGAAAAAGATAATTTACTCACCTACTTACTGCCAGTAATACACAATGAAATAATTTGAGGTAGAATTAAATGTAAAAGTCTGAACCAGGACTTTGCTTCCACACATGTAGGATTATATGACCACAAAAATCTCTCCAGTGCTACCTATTTATAGTCACCCACATCCCCCTCCCTCTACCATCTCTGAATTCTGGAAACCATTAATTTGTTTTTTTCTCTATAATTTTGTCACTTAAAGAATTTTATAAAGGGAATCATACAATGTATGACCTTTTGCTATTGGCTTTTCTTCCCCACTCTGCATAATGTTTTTTAGATCCATCCAAGTGGTAGTGCCTATCAATTTGTTATTGTCCAGTGCATATACCAGAGTTCGTTAAACCATTCCCCTGTCGATGGACATTGTGGTTTGGAAATATTGTTTTCATTTTTCATCTTTTTGTGGGTTAATTGGATTTTTTTTGAATTCCACTTTGATCCATCATAGTGTTTTGTGGTGTTTTGGGGTATACTCTTTGTATAGTTTTTTTGTGTGTTTTAAAAAATGCTAAGGAGAGTAAAAATCTATTTAGGAAAGGAGATATGTGATTCATAAAGAACAAAAAATGTTGCAAAGGTCACAAATTTATTCAACATACAAATTTTATGTATTGTAATTCTCTTCTCTTCATTCTGTATCTTCTCTCCTGATAAGTCTTCGTTCTTCATTTCTGGATAAGTTCACCTGATGAGGTCCACATGTTTCTGTTTTCAAGCATTTCCATGTTCAGAATCTCAAGGGTAGAAGGAAAGGTAGAAATATTAGGGAAATTCTGTGACCTACTAAAGGAATATATTTTATTTCAATGATAAATATTTGGACTTAGTAACTTAATCATGTTTAATAACGGCTATTCTCAGTTTTCTCATCTTTTAAAAAGGAGAGCTGATGATCTCACCACAAATGCTACATTGTTCTTTTATTTTTTTAACAAATGCTACATTGTTAAAGATGAACCTAGTTAATAGGCATAAAAGGTAGGTTTTATGGATCACATCTCTCATTCTGTGCTGGACGGATAGTCACAAGGACAAATTTCCCTGCCTAAATTAGTATACACTTAGAAATATCCTAAAAGGGTTGGGAATGATAAATATAAGGTAACACCACTGGCTATAAAATGAGAACTAAACACGAGATAATTTAGGTTTGATACATGGCAAATTCTTAGAGTTATTTTCAAACAAACTACCTCATATGCAAGTAATTATACTTTATTTGCATTTTTTCTGCTGAGAAATTTTATAATACCCTTGACATAGTTCAATTCATAGAGGATATGACAGGGTTTTTTTTATAACATGAAAATACACTTATCTTAAGCAGCCTAATGCAGAGAACAGAGAGGCTTACTTAGATTTTACTCTTTAATTGAGATGCTTATTTATTTTCATGTTGGGATTAGATTTTATTGTTTATACTTTACCAGCACTGCAAGGGACATTATATTCTTCAATGCTGAATTCATCTGAAACAAAACAATGATTAGACAGAAGGCATTCAGTCATAGGCATCTGAAATGTGAATTGCAAATAAACTATGAAAACTAAGAAAGAAAACATAAAGCAAAGCCATAGAACCAATAAAAATGACCGACTTCTATACTAAGTCGTTTGGGATTGGGGAGAGGAGACTAAGAGAAAATTGAACTTGGGTGCAGAATTCAGGGATGGGATACCCAGATGGGGTGCCTGTCTATATATGAACTTTATCTTGTCTCTTCCACAGCTATGTTTTTTTTCCACTAGAGTTGTACCCTCTTCTCTGAAACTTTCCTTAATCTAAACACTACCAGCATGCTATGATTCTAGTAAGTTTCTATTTCAAAGTCACAAGCAAACGGAAAAATTTCCTGATATTTTACCAAATTTCCCAAATTCTGTAAGACTATCCAAAGTATAAGTCAAAAACAGAACGAAGTTCAGGTCTCACATCACACACTGTTTTGTTGTTGTTATTGCTACTCTTCTTATCTTTCTAGAATAATTCATACCAGAACAAACAATGTTACTAGGAAATTGAGATAGAATTGATCACCATATTGCTTTTGAATCAATTTATAGAATGGCTCTAAAACATTTTGGGGGCATGTAAGAAGGTAGCATACAAGAAAATGATTCTTCAGGGCTCATGAACTCCCTGTTGCTTTCAGTAAAAGATTGTGGAGTTTTGTTTTCATTAAGGCAATTCTTCACTAGGCTAGTCATTTTTTTTCTTTTTAAGGCTTGGCATGTCTGAATCCCACTCACCTGTCTCATAATAATCATAGGCTTTCACTGTAGCTGGTTTTAAATTCTCCACTTGGATGTCTTGTTCCACCCAGAAGGAGAAACTCAGGGTTTGATTGGTTATCTGGAGAGGCAGGAAAATTGAATTGGTATCAAGGATTAACTTAGTACATTACCATCTTCTCTTCTTAAGATGTTATTGAACCCTGTAGTTATGCTATCCATCTGTACAAAACCTATGAAAAGATTGGGGCATTTCATGACCTGCATATGGTACTCAGTGACAGATAAAAAGAAGGACAAAAGAGGCAGTTGTATTGATAGTAAAATGTGGTGAATCGAGCCTGTTCATCAGTCCAGGCCTCAGTTTCCTTTGTAGCTACTGTGTCTTCCCTCACCTGCGTATATGAACCATATTATCGGAAGGTGTTTTGGTTTGTTAGAACTTCTAGCAGCTCTTCTAGATCTAGCAGAGTCACAGAGTCTTACCTCTTCAAAATAAATCAGAACATGGTTGGTGCTCACATCAGTCCTCTGAATCTGAGGCCATGTTTTTTGGAGCTGTTGACCAAGAAAATAAGTCAGAATATGGAATAAGGAAATTTTATACTAGGAGAAGCTTTTAGATATTTATATTCTAGATCTGTGGCACTCAACCTGGACCCTGGTCCAGTACCAGCCTGAGACTGTGCTCGGCATCACTACTTTCTGCCCCAACCTCCAGTCCATGGAAAAATTGCCTTCCATGAAACTTCCTGCTAAGAAAGTTCCGATCCCTGTCCCGTTAGGAACCAGGCCACATAGCACGAGGTGAGCAGAGGTCAAGTGAGTGGAGCTTCATCCCTATTTATAGCCATTCCCCATCACTGACATCACTGCTTGAGCTCTGCCTCCTGTCAGATCCCGGCCTCCTGTCCCCTCTCTGTAGAAAATTGTCTTCCATGAAACTTGTCCATGGTGCCAAAAAGGTGAGGGACTGCTGTTCTAAATGACTTCTCAGGAGTATCCAAACTTCATTTTGATCTCTTTAATAATAATAATAATATCATAAGGATAATTATAATAATATATTTTGAACCCTTATCTCTTATCGAACCCTTTTGTATATATGCTAAAAATGTGTATACAGATACCTATATGTGATATAAATTAAATACTTATGTATATGCACTCTCTTTTCCTTTTTATTTATAGTTGGAAGGTAATTTAATACAACTTTGCATACCTAGGTGTCTCAGAATTTTCTGGAACATTATTTGTCGTGTTTCTAACTATGTCCTATATTAACTCTATGCCCTATATGGCCATGATATCCACTATTTAAATTAGAAATACACTCTGGAGAAGAAAGTTTTAGGGTATAAACCTCTTGAAAAACTGCATTAACCAAGTCAAATGACAACCTTAAATGTCAGTATTTATCATGACTTGCCCTCTGTAAGGGATTTAGGGTTTACCTCTTTTACTGATGATTTCACAGGTATGAAGCCTGATACCATCTTCACGTCAACAATGACCATGTTGGTGCTGGGTCGGTCCCCGGTATAACTATAAAGTCAAGGCAAAGAGACAGGGCATTCTAAAAATATTCCTTGGAATTCATTTAAGATAGAACTTAAATTCCCCTTTCCCTTTATTTCTACCACACAATTTATCTTTCTTCTATTGTTTGCTTCTTTTATGATTGTTTAGAAAACCTGTCATTTGAAACCCATACTCTTCAGATATGGCAACATCATATTATTAAAATTAAGATGTTTCAGTAAGTGAAGAAAATTTTCTTGCTAATAAAGTTTACTAGAATTTCATATTCATTATGTGTGGCTTTAAGACAATGGAGCTCCCCCATACAAAAATAATCAATTTCTCCATATTCTACAAATGGTCTAGTAATGATTCAGGATTTACCCAATGTTGATGTCAATCTGGAATTTTCTGTGGGCTTCTACTCCATCACAGTTCTTGGGCACAGTATCAACCTGCAGAGCGAAGGGAGCTTTCCCTTCTTTCTTAGGAAGGATGTTATATCTCAGGGATGTCTAAAATAAATGGATAAAGTCCAAATTGTCTCATAATCTGTTCTAGATGAGTCGTATCTTCTGCTAGTATACATTTCTCTTATATGTTGAAATGTAAATTTATCTCTTGAGACTTCCTATCCCATTTGCAGTGTCCCCTTAGTCTCACCTGAAGGTACACACATCCTGACCCTGAGACTGTGGTCTCGTATTCCCCTGGAATCTCTGGTAACCAGACCTCCTGCAGCAGCAGGCGGTTGGCGTCATCTACTTGGAAGTCTTTGGAGAAAGCATCTGAAGATTTGACAGTGACCAAAGCTGCTTTCTCATTTTTAGTGAAAGTTGCTGCTCCATATTTGGAGAGGGCTTGGAGAGCTACCACTGTATCCTAAAAAAAAGATAGATGCAGAAATCACAGGAGAGGAAGGCAGTGAAATCACACAAGATGTATATTACAATGAGTGACACTATCTACTTACAGAATTCCTTAGTCATCAGCATAGTCCATTATCTTAATTTTATTTCAGTTCAGATCTACTTATTAATGATGAACTATTCTAGGTACTTTTGCAGGAAATAAAATTTTTTTGTACAGATAGTTTACAATATACATGTGGAAATAAGATTTAAATACTTGACACAAAGGGAGGTTACTGCAATCACTTATAAATTAGGTAACAATATTTGTCATGAAAATTCAGAGAAGGGAGAGGAAAATGTGGGCTAGAATAGTAAAAGAATACCGAATGAAGTAGATGAACAAGAAGATGTCTCTGAATAATGAGAAGGGTTTATAAAGACAGTAGAGGGGCATCCTGAAGTTCTGGGGTGAGGAATGTTCTATGTGATGACATGGAAATGGCAGTGAGCCAACTCCAGAAAATTCAAAGGTCTTTACTTAATTAGATTGGTGCATTCATATTTACTGGGGTGAGGACATATTTGGGGTCAGATATCCAATAATTTTAGGCTTTGGGTAAAAACAAGATTTCCTTCCAAAGGGAAGTAATTTCATGAAAACATTGCTTAGGGCAATTGCCCTACTGTTGGGGGGTATGGTTAAGGACAGAAGATATGAAAGTGTATAAAAGACATAACAGCAATCTGAACAGAAAGTAATAGGGCAAGTGACAGAGGGATGGAGAGGGTGTGAATTAGAAATGCAAACCACTCAATTATTCATTCATTCATTAATATAATGCATACATATTAATACATTTATTTTTCCTCCTATAGCCTCTCCACAGACCTGAGTGGAGGAGAAACCGCCATAGGGGTTTTGCTGTTTGGTAATCCACTTCACAATGCGTGATGCCACGGAGAGGTCCTCTGAAGATGGGGCAGGCTGGACAGTAAGATAGGCAAGGAGCACATAAGATGTCATCTCCACTTCCGCAGAAGGAGCCCGGGGTTGGTAATAAAGTGTCTGAGCTGCTTGAACCTTCCCAGGACGCTGCCAGTGGATTGCATCCTCTGAAACAAAAAAAGGTAGAATCTTTAGCTCATAGAATGCTTTCAAAATCTAATCCATAAATGATGAGTATAATGAGAACTCACCGAATGAATTGACATAAGGGAAGAAAAAGTGTTAAACAGTCACCACCAAGCAGATCTTTGCCAAGGACATAAAGTTCCTGTTGTTCATCGTGGTCTTTGTGACCATTATATACTTATGTGACATGAGAAATTGGGAAAGTATGTAGAGTCTATAATGTGTGGATTGATAAAATGGTCCAGGTTACCTAGAGAGTTTAAGTGACAGATCAACAATAATTTCTTGTGGTCATTAAAATTAAGGTAGCATGACAGGCATGAGCTCAGGAGAGGTACTCTCCCTACTCTGCATCACTGATTGTTAGAAGTAAAATTTGCGGTTGCAGTTCCTACCTTCCTTCACGGCCTCTCTGTCTAGTGATTCAAGCAACTCTCTTCGCTTGGCCTGGTTTCCTGCTAGGGCAAAGGCATAGGCCAGTAATGCCTTGAAGTAGACAAGATTTCCATGGGCCCCTGAGGTGGAGTTCCAGGCTGTTTCAAGGCAGAATAGAGCATTTTGGACAACTGTGTGCTACAAAGAAAATGAAAGACAATCCTAAAATAGCAGAATTAGGCAAATGAACTGTCAGCGGGGTAACCCCAGATTAAAAACCCCAATAAGCTCATGCAACACACTGTTCTAGTGGAAGAATAGTTTCCCATGCAGCTTCCCAAAGGACCTGGTCCTTTATGTTCCAGTGAAACATTCCAGATTCAATATCAAGAAAACTACAATTTTGCTCAGGGATTCATAGCTTCCTTATTTTTATTCCTTGCGTTTGTGAAGGAGGTAGAGGCAATCTGCTAGTACATACATTGACAGGTAGTGGCATCTCTAGCAGAGCTATGATGATGTAGGCGGAGAGTGTCACCTCGTTGTCCACCCCTCCCTGTAAGGACCAGACACAGAGACACTCAAACACTCCAATGGTCATCAGCCAGTCTGCTAGCTCCCTTCTCCTTTGATGTCTTCATTAGTTTCTTTCTTTTCTTGTGCTATATTATTGGCGTTCCCTCATCCTCCTCTACACTAAAATTCTTAAGACTGTCCCAAATCACCTTCTCTCCTTTTTTTTTTTTTTAACACTATTTTCATTCAATTAAAAAAAAAAGGCAGGGCATGATGGTTCATGCCTGAAATCCTAGCCCTCTGGGAGGCCAAGGCTGGTGGATTGCTTGAGCTCAGGAGTTTGAGACAAGTTTGAGCAAGAGCGAGACCCCATCTTCACTAAAAATGGAAAAAACTAGCAGGATTAGCAGGGCATGATGGTGGGCACCTGTAGTCCTGGCTACTCAGGAGGCTGAGCCAGGAGGATCACTTGAGCCCAGGAGTTTGAGGTTGCTGTGAGGTATGGTGATGCTGGTTTGGGCAATGGAGTGCGACTCCATCTCAAACAAACAGACAAACAAACAAACACTCCCCCCCCCACCAAACTCCTACTAACATTGCTAGATTTCTGGAGACTTAGAGTCCGCCATTCTTTCCCAAAGCTATGTCTGAACTGGAGGACTCAATGTAAACATCACTCCCTTCTACATATCATTATTTTTAGTAAACAGAAAAAAATTAGACAGGACATCACCTTCATGGCATTGTTTAGCAGGGATCCAGAGAGCTGGAAACAACCATTTTCCTTTTGTTTGTTTGACAGCCAGGACAGGGCATTCATGATGTGTGAGTTCTCCACAAAGATATATGATTGGGCTTGAGCAAAGGACTTGAGCACAAATGCAGTGAGCCTGTCCAGCAGAAGAGAGGATGAGACATGAGGACCACCTCACTTGTATAGCTCACTCTGTGCACTGCCTCCACACATTGAACTCCACAATTCTATGGAGGAAACTGTTGGTGAAACTATACTTGAGAGCTGAATATTCTCTAGTCTGGCAAACATGTGACTCTTTTTAAAATTTCTCAATGTCCTGCCCAGAATTGATGCTGTTCATTTTTTTCTCATGAAATATTTGTTGGAGTCTCCAATCCTCCCCACCATCAAAACTGCGTTTCCTAAACGATTTCTCCTGATTTTACTACACCCAGTCTCTTTCTGTCCTGTCCCTCCTCTCCTCTTTTAATACACAGCGTGAAAACATCTTCCTCTTTCATTTTACTTAATGATACTTTCTGACTTATATTGTTTTTGGCAAATCTTTATCTCCTCAGCATCTGCTGTGCTATCAGAGCAGATGAGCTTGCAGAGATGAAATGGTGAAATGACCCAGTAGGGATAACATCTACAGTATGTGGGTTTTTAAACACTAAACATTTTCTACAAAATATATCCAGATATTAGAGAGTAGCTTTTTCTAAAATCCTTAAATGTCATGGCTCTGTAGAGATAATATGGAAGCAATTATCTTACCAAGTGTTTCCCTGACTTGTCCCATATTGCTCCCCAAAGGTGCTGTATGAACCATCCCTGTGCTTATAATTCAACTGCCTTTGGTACCCTGAAAAAAAAATTTTCATAGATTTATGAAATAGTGGAGGCATTAGAGGATAATTAAGCTTCTCCTTCAATGCTGTTGAAGAATTATTTTATAAACATGTCCCCAAGACTTGATATACTATTGAATTTTCTAGTTGTGGTGTGAGATATTTTATTGGACATCACAGTAACAATGCCTACAAAATCTTAACCAAAGAGATGTTAATTTGAATTCACCAAAAGATTAGGAGATCAATTAAGGTTTATCCTTTAGACTTATCTCTCACCATTGATGAGGTAGCTGATGGCTTTGGCCTTGGTATTCTCTGTCAGCTGTCGAGTCTCATTCAGATAGTTTAGAACATAGATATTAGGGACAAAGAGGACCATATTCTGCTCTCCACAACCATAGGGCATCTGGAGAAGATTCTGAAGGTTTTGCACTGCAGAGCTTAGTATATCACCTGGAGAATGAAAGTTATAGAGAAATGAGATGATCACAGTGATGGTTTGTGTTGGGCTAGAGAAATAGATTGGGATAACTAACTGAGAGGCTAAATTACATAGTGGTAAAAGGTAAGAAAGCACAAAAGGTGAAGAAAGAAGAAATAGAAAGGAAAGAAAATGGTGAGACAAAATAGACTTTTGAAGGATAGAAAAAGGGGGAAAAAACTGAATGACAGGTATTCCATCTTTCCTGATGTCTGGCAAGATGCACTACAATCATTTTAGAATCTCCTAAGAAGCATTACCACCTTGTAAGTCACAGAGAAGTGAACCTCTCTACTTTATAGACTTGATCAAGATGCAATATGCAGCACAACATCTGTTTAATTCTGTTTCTAACTCATACATAGTGCAACTCTCAGTTTAGTGCTTTTTCTTTTGTTGGAAAGCCTAGTATCAGGGACTCCATTAATCATGGCTGGTTAAGTCCATGCACTAGAGTTATAGAGATGGATAGATGCTTCCTTTGGACTGAGAGACTCACCCAAAACTGAATATGTTGCCCTGGTTGATCCCTCAACCACATTTGAAGGAACATTCAGTGACAACTTTTCAGGCACTCCAGTTTCTAATGAAAGAAGACAAACACATATAAGAAAGGAGAAAATGAGATAAATGTTCTGTTTTTGCACGGATCTTTGTGCATAGTCTAAATCCAATCTTTCATTTCTCTTTGTCGCTATATAAGTTCTTTGTTGCAATCCAAGTTTCTACTAAAGCCATGATTAATTTCTCAGTGAAATTTAGATTAATCATATACAGTATATTTCTGCTACATTTCTGTGGCTTTTTAAGTAAGTGTATACTTTCAGAATACTCATTTCCTTCTCTTTATGAATTATATTAATTACTACTATTGTTAGTGTTTTGTAACAATCACAGTCATTCCGTACATGTGTATCAAGCATGTGCTATGTACCGGGCTCCGTTTTAAGTGCAATGATATAGCAATGTTCAAAACAAATTTCCTGGAGCTTTCACTTTTATGGGAGAGGTAAGATAAATAAGGAAGCATATGTATTTGACATGATAAATGTTGGTAAGTGTCATAGGAAAAATTAAATGGCAAATGTTTACAGGGCAAGGTAGTAAAATGAGGCAAATTAGGAAGTGCAGAGTGTGGGGAGGAGATCTCAATTAAATGGCTCATTGATAAGAAGTTGTATGTGAGTAGACTCGAAGTAGGTTAGGAGTGAGATTTATAGATACTTGGGAGAAGATACTCCCAGGAAAAAGGAAGAAAAATGAAAAGACTTCAGAGATTGAAGAGTGCTGGGTGCAATCCAAAAGGAGGAAGACAGCCTGTATGAGTGGAACAAAGAGGGCAGGAAGAGGTGGTTGGCTATAAAGTCATGGGGTAATAAAGGTTTGTAGGGGCCATTAAAGACTTAAGACTTTGCCCTTAGGGGGATATGGGAAATCCCTGAAAGGTTAGAGCAGAGGAAGGGCATGATCTGACATGTCCTTTCAAGGGTTCTTCATGCTGTAAGGGAATAAAGGGAGGAGAAGACTGGGACAGCAGTTATGAGGTCAGTGAGATAGTCCAGGAGAGGAAAGACTAGAGTAGTGGACGTGGTGAGCAGTGGGCAGATTCTGAATGTAATTTTAGGGTGGAGCCAGCTAGCTTTGTGAACAAATTGTGTGTGAAGTGTAAAAGAAAGACTATAATAAAGATGAACTCCACAATTTTTATCCCTAACAAGTAGGAGAATGGAATCGTCATCATCCAAGATGAAAATTGTGGGAGGAGCAGGTTTGTGAGGTCTAGAAGAGATTCAGTTTTGAACATGCTTGCTTTGAGATCCTTATTAGATGAACAAACCTGTGAGTGGGACAATGAGTGGGCAATTGAGTACATGATCTTGAGTTCAGGAACAGGGCATGGACCAAAGATGTAAATTTTACGGCCTCTAGTATGCAGTTGTTATTAAAACCATGTGGCTATATGAAATTATAAAGGGATGTTCCTGCAGAGAACAGGGGTGATCTGGAGGGTGAGCATTGTCTTCAAGCTGATTCTAGATGTCACAGAGAAAATTTTTTAATGCTTATTTTTTATGTAATTATATTAATGATATGAGTAAAATATTAGTGTTTTATACATGTTTGTGACCTGGAGCTCATGTTAAAATAACTTGCTTAAGTAAAAAGGTGAGCATATTTAAACTAATAGTTGAGTGATACATAATTAGTGCCACACAGATATTTCAATTTTTTTTTTTTGAGACAGAGTCTCAAGCTGTCACCCTGGGTAGAGTGCTATGGCATCACAGCTCACAGCCACCTCCAACTCCTGGGCTAAAGCGATTCTCCTGCCTTCGCCTCCCAAGTAGCTGGGATTACAGGCTATTTCAATATTTTTAACACAGTTTAAGAAGACGTTTGGGAAATACAGGTGTATTCGAAAGAGTCCTATCCTGGGGTCAATAGCTTGAGTCCTCATAATTAGCTAAGAGTTTTTAGGCAAGTCTTTTAATATATGTCTTTTTCTTTATTCTTAAAATATGGTAGTAACAACACCTTCAATTGTATTTTCCATTTATTCCTCTAAGCAAATTGAACATAATTTCAAATAATTTTCATCAGGAAAATGTTGTTCTTCCTTAAATGTCCTTAGCTTTGCACATGGGTGAGGGTAAGAGTTAATTTATTTAATTTATGTTTTCGTTTTTTTCAGAGGGAAGCAGGCTCCAAAGGACATTCCATAACTATGGACTACACTTTGGAAATTGGTGTAATGTGAAAATTTTATCTATTTTTACACTTACCTGATGCACAGAGCAGTGTGTTGAAAGTTTCCTCCTTCTCTATTCCTTCAGGCTTTGTATTGACAGAAGGAAGAAAAACAAAAAAGTAAAGTGATACTGAATGCATATGAAAAAAATCAGTCACTTAAAAGTAGAAAAGAGGAGATCAGCAAATAATTGAGTTGGTGATACATTCATATTTTGGGGAATGAAATGTCACTGTCATATATATATATATATGTGTATGTGTGCTTAGATGATGCTATACTATATGATAAGCCCTCTGAGACAGAGAGAATATAGCCACATACCTCAACTAGTAAAGGCTTTACTATAGTATCCTTCTGTCCAAATGTTGGGACTTCAGGCACTTCATTATTGCACAATTCTTGAGACGGCACTGCTTCTGCAGTAGCTGTGAAATTCACTTTACCTGGGGAATAATTTTCTTAAAGAGTTAAATAGTGATTCTGTATACATAGTTTCTACTTTTTAAATTTCCCAGTATATTTAATGCTATTTTTTTTTCTTGATCAGTGTTAAAGGAAGAGAAAAAGCAAGTGTTGGGGGTCAGAGTGAAAAGCAAATCAGCACTACACATGATGTAGAATTTGTTAACAGCATTATCACTCACCCAGTGATTTTGGAGTCACAGCCCAGGACAAGGTTTTTCTCCCATTTCCACAGACACAGTGAGATTCTTCATTCTTCTCTACTGGGACCGCCAGGAAGGCAGACGAGGTCTCCAGCTGCACACTGACCTGCCCCCACACCAACCACAAGTTTGTGAAGGGTCAGGGGCATAGGGTAGCGGACACAAAGTAAATCCTACCAAATGCTTTGTATTTTATGGTTTGCCATAAGGGAATTGAAAAACAGACAGAAATTGGGATAAATGCTTAGGATTTTGCCTAAAGCCAACACAAGGATGAGATGTTTTCTCAGAGTGAAAAAGTGAATAAAGTGGATGTAATGTGCGAATTTAGGAATACAAAGATATAGAGATCTGGATGGATATAACTTTACCACCTTGGACCTATCATGTAGCTTTGCTCCTAGTATCTTCAGATCTGAAGACATCAGAATACAGACCATATTCAGTTATGATTTACTGCATTACCTAGAGACCTAGGAAAAGCATGGTGACTATAGTCCTTCCCTCTGCTTTCATTTCCAGAGAAGCACCCTTACCCGAATGCAGTGGGACAAGTAGTTGGACACAGTGGCTTTGAGTGTGAAGGCTTCCCCTCGCACCACGGAATAGGGGAGTGTGAGCTCTAGGAAGAAGGGCTGGAAGACTTGAAAAGGGACAACAGGCGAGAGGCCGAGACCCGCAGTTTCAGACAAACAGAGTGCGCTGGCCTTCCACTCCGTGATGGTGTCAGGAACCTTCATCTCC
>CAUYON010099058.1:0-25918 GCA_963573935.1 Arctocebus calabarensis | reverse complement strand
CTGAAACTGTCTGCTATCTGAATTTCAGAATCTCTTGGCATGTCTGGAAAGTTCTCTTTCATAATCTCATAAAGAAGAGACTCTGTGCCTTGTGATGCCACTTCATCGTTTTCAGGTATCCCTATAAGGCGAATATTGGTTTTCTTCGAATTATCCCAGAGCTGTCTGAGAGAATGATCCATTTTTGCATTCCATTTCTCTATCTCTTTAAGCATTTGGGAGTGTTCGAAGTCTTTGTCTTCAGTTTCAGAAATTCTTTCTTCTGCTTGCTCCATTCTGTTACTGAGGGATTCTACTGTATTTCTCAGATCTTTGAGGGCTACGACTTCTTGTCTCAATGTGTCATTATCTTTGCTCATTTTCTCTTTGAACTCGTTCAGTTCTTGAGACATCTTTTGGGTCATCTTTTGGATTACTGCTTCAAATTCTAATTCCATCTTTTCCTCCATTGTGCTGATCTTAGTTGCTAGCCAGACTCTGAATTCAACTTCTGACATCTCAGCCATTTTCTTATGCAAGGGATTTTGTGCTTCATCTACCTTGTCATTCCTTGGGGGAGTTGATCTACTCTGGTTATTCATATTGCCAGAGTTTTTCTGTTGATTCCGCCTCATGTTTATTTTTCACCGTTGCCTATGACTGTCCTCAGAGTTGGGGAGGTGTCTCTCCCAGATCAGACCCTGGGAGAATCACTCTGTTGTTACTGGATTTTTATAGGGAGTGACCCTGTGTTCCTAATGATTTCTCCAGTGCAAATGTCCTTATGATAAAAGCATTTTTTTTCTTCTGAGTAAAGCCTAGTAATGGGATTGCAGGATCAAATGGGAGGTGTACTTTGAGTTCTTCAAAGGAAGAACTTCAAGGATTCTCCATACTTCCTTCCAAAAAGGGTGTGTTAGTTTTCATTCTTACCAGCAGTGTAAAAGTGTTCTCTTCTCTCCACCTCCATGCCAGCAGCTGCAGCTTTGAGACTTCGCTGTGTGGGTCATTCTCTCTGTGTTTAGGTGATATCTCAGGGTGATTTTGATTTGCATTTCTCTGATGATTAGGGATGATGAGCATTTTTTTCATATATTTTTTAGCAATTTGTCTGTCTTCTTTAGAGAAGGTTCTAGTCATGTCTCTTGTCCAGTGATACATGGGATTGTGGAGTCTTTTTATGTTGATTAATTTGAGTTCTCTATGGATCCTAGTTATCAAACTTTTGTTTGATTCATAATATGTAAATATCTTTTCCCATTCTGAAGGTTTTAGGTTTGCTTCAGTTGTTGTTTCCTTAGCAGTACAGAAGCTTTTCAGTTTAATTGTTTCATTTGTTTATTTTTGTTGCTGCAATTGCATGGAAGTGTTCTTCCTAAAATCTTTCTCCAGGCCAATATTTTCAAGTGTTTTTCACACACTTTCTTGGAGGATTTTTATTATTTCATGCCTTAGGTTTAAATCTTTTATCCATCTTGAATCACCTTTTGTAAGTGGTAAGAGGTGTTTCAGTTTCAGTCTTTTACATGTGACTATCCAGCTCTCCCAACACCATTTATTGAGTAAGGATTCTTTTCCCCATTGTATGTTCTCATTTTGTTTATCAAATATCAGGTGGCTGCAAGATGTTAGTTTCATTTCATCATTTTCTATTCAGTTGCAAATGTCAGTGCCTCTATTTTTGCATGAATACCATCCTATTTTGATCACTATGGCCTTGTAGGATAGCCTAAAGTCTGGTAGGGAGATGCCTCCAGTTTAGTTTTTATTATTAAGAATTGCCTTAGCTATAAGGGTTTCTTTTTTCTGGTTCTATACAAAACAAAGAATTATTTTTTCCAAATCTTAAGAAGTATGATCATGGTATTTTAATAGAGATTGCATTGAATCTGTACATCACTTTGGGAAGGAGAGACATTTTCACAATGTTGATTCTCCCCAGCCATAAGCATGGTATATTCTTCCAATTGTTAATATATTCTGCTATTTCTTCTCTTAGGGTTTCTTAATTCTCTTTGTAAAGGTCCCTCAACTCTTTTGTCAGGATTGGAAGAATTAATACTGTTGAAATAATAACACTGCTGAGGGCAACCTATAGACTAAATGCAATTCCTTTGAAACTATTAATGACATTCTTCTCAGAAATAGAAAAAACAATTCTAAAATTCATACAGAGCCATAAAAGACCCCCAAATAGGTAAAGGAATACTGAGCATAGATGAACAAAGCCGGAGGCATCACACTCCCTGACTTCAAACAACTCAAAGTACACCTCCCATTTGATCCTGCAATCTCATTACTAGGCATCTACTCAGAAGAAAAAAATTCTTTTATCATAAGGACATTTGCACTAAACTGTTTATCACATCTCAGTGTATAATCATCAATATGTGGAAACAACCTAAATGTCTACCAACCTATCACCCATTAAAAAATAGCCATTGTCCCTAATAATGCTAAAGTATACTACAAAGCTATATACCACAAATAGCATGCTTCTGGCATAAAAGAAAATGTAGATTGATGGAAAAAATAGAGAACCTAGAAATAGAACCATGTATTTTCGGCCAATTGATTTTCAACAAAGGCACTAACAATATACATCAGGAAAAAAGGGTCTTCAATAAATAATGCTGGGAAAACTGAATATCTATATGCAGAAGAATGAAGTGAGACTCCTATCACTTACCATAATCACAAGTCAACCCAAAATACATTAAATAATTAAATTTAATACCCCAAACTATAAAACTACTAGAAGAAATCATAAGGGAAACACTTTAAGGCATTTGTCTGAGCAAAGATTTTATGACTAAGACTTCAAAAGCCTAAGCAAAAAAAGATAAATATACAAATAAGACTACATTAAACAAAAAGCTTGTGCACATCAATGGAAACAATCAATAGAGTGAAGAGACAACCTGTAGACTGGAAGAAAATATTTGCAAATTATTCTCTAGCAAGGGACCAATAACCACAATATACAAGGACAAGCTGAGAATGCTGTTTATCACACAGGAATGAGATAGCTTACTGTGACCTTCAGCTTGCTTTTAGCTATTTGTAACCTTTTAAAATGTAGAACATAGCTAATTTTCTATAAACTATCAATTAAATGTTTGTTGGTTCATTACTGAAGTCTTCTAGCATTTAATTTTCATTGTCAATCATTAAGACAGCTTGTCAAGAAATCTCATTTGATAAATTAGTGGAGAATCCTTATTTAATGTTTCCAGTCACTTACTTAGAAAAACATCACAAATACATATATTTATAGCATAAAACACTGGAAATTTAAAAATCACAAACCTAGGATGGCAACAGGACTGATAGATTAAATAGCTATTAAGATGCTATTAATAGCCTTCAACAAATTAAGCATAAATGGAATATATCTCAGATTTATAAAATCCATCTATGGAAAACTCACAGTCAACATCAATAATGAATGGGTAAAAATGAAAACATTCCAAGAACTGAAAAAAGACACCACAACTTCTATTCAACAAGTGCTGGATGTTCTAGAAAGAGCAATCAAGAAAAAGAAGAATATTAAGGGTATTCCTATTGGGAAAGAGGAGGTCAAACTGTCATTCTTCACTGATAATATGGTCTTACATCTAGAAAACCCCAAAGTCTTCATCAATTTATTTATCAAGGTTAATTGATAAATAAATTTAGCAAAGTTTCAGAATATGACTTTGAGTTACATAAATCAATACCATTTCTATCTACTAATAACAGTCAAGCCAAGAATCAAATCAAAGACTCAATACCATTCACAATAGTTGTAAAGAAAATGAAATACCTAGGAATATATTTAGCCAAGGAAATGAAAGATCTTTACAAGCAGAACTACAAAACTCTGAAGAAATACAAACAAATGGTAAAACATGCCATGCTCATGGATAGGCAGAATCAACATTCCTAAAATGTCTATACTGCCCAAACTGATTTACAAATTCAGTGCAGGTTTGGTGCCTGCAGCAGCTAGGGCACCAGCCACACACACCAGAGCTGGAGGGTTCGAATCCAGCCTCGGCCTGCCAAAAACAATGACAACTACAACCAAAAAAAAAAAAATAGCTGGGCACTGTGGCAGGCTCCTGTAGTCCCAGCTACTTGGGAAACTGAGGCAAGAGAATTGCTTAAGCCCAAGAGTTAGAGGCAGCTGTGAGCTGTGATGTTATGGCACTCTACTGAGGGTGACAATGAGACTGTCTCAAAAAAATAAAAATAAAAATTTAATGCACTCTCCATTAAATTACTAAAATCATTCTTCACAGATCTAGAAAAAATAATTTATTTGTTTTTATTTTGTTCAAAACCAGAAAAGGGACTGAATAGCCACAGCAATCTTAAGCAAAAAGAATAAACCGAGAGGCATCATGTTACCAGACTTCAAACTATACTACAAGGCTATATTAACCAAAACAGCATGATATTAGTGCAAAAATAGAGACACAGACCAATTCAAAAGAACAGAGAAGATAAATATAAAACCATCTATTTACAAACAACTGATCTTTGACAACAGACAACAACATATGCTGGAGGAAAGAAGCCCTATTCAATAAGTGATCCTGGAAAAATTGGATAGCCACATGCAGAAGAATGAAAGAGGACCTCTGTGCCTCACCACTCACAAAAGTTAATTCAAGATGGACAAAAGACTTAGATCTAAAAAGTTGCCAGACAATTATGGCAACAACAACAATAAATTAATGGGACTTAAACTAAAAAGCATATTCACAGCTAAGGAAATAACAGATCAAGTAGTCAGTTGACATAATGGTTAAAATATTTACAAATTACATATTCTATGAGGAAATAATACCCAGAATATAAAGAGAACTCAAGCAAATTAGCAAGAAAAAATAAACAACCCTATTAAAAATTGTACAAACAACACAAACAGAAGCTTCTCAAAAGAACAAAAGTAAATGGCCGATAAACATATGAGAAAGTGCTCAATGCCACCAATCATCAGGAATGATGATTGTAGTTTTGCATCTAAAAATGCAAATTAAAGCTGCTATGAGATATCACCTTACTTTAGTGGGAATGGCTTTTATTAAAAAGTCCTAAAACAATAGATGCTGGCATGGATGCAGAGAAATAAGAACACTCATACACTGTTTATGGGACGCAAATGAACACAACCTCTATGAAAAACAGTATAGAAATCCTCCAAAATTAAAAGGAAACCTACTATTTGATCAGCAACCCCACTATTGCTTTTTTATAAACAGTAAAAAGGGGCTTTGGAAAAATGGTGTTTTATGCAGCTTCCATGTTGTACCCTGCACAAGGGCTTTTAAGTAAGGGCTGAGTCAAGACTGAAATTCAGACTGTTTGCTTTGCCAAGCTATAAACCCTTGAAAGAGGAGAAATATTCTTAATTAGCATAAAGACTCGGTTTGATATCTCTGCTGTCTTTGGTGTTGTGCCTGAAGCTATAATACACCTTATTAAGCTTCTTTTGCAGTTAGAATCAAAAGATTTGTCAGCACAATATTAAGGCTTAGAATTAACATGAACCACTTATTGATTTAGCCTGGATATTCATTCATTCATTCATCCATCCATCAGTCTATTCCTTTGACACATTTGCATCGTTTTCTTCTTATATGCCGGGGTTTATACTAAGTTCCAGAGATGAAAAAGTGAGCAAAAGGAGTTGGCTGGTGGCATCATTTGAAAAATTACAATTCAACAGATAATAGAAGTGTGAACAAGGCATGTTTTTTAAAATAATTTTATTGAATCATAATTGTGTACATTGGTGCAATCATAGGGCACAATGTGCTTCATATATATTCAGAAATATTTTGATCATACTGTTACATATAGCCTTCATATTCATCTTAGCAAAGTATCTCAAGAATGGAAGAAAAAATATCCAATGTAAACAAGGCATGTTTTTAAGAAGTAATAATGATGTCAACTGGCTCCACAGAATGCTGTGCCTGGCCGCTTCTCAGCCCCCTACCCTTAACATCATCATTTCTATTTTATGAATCTAGTCAGCTTTCATGTGAGTCCTGTGCTCTGCCAGGTACTGGGTAAGCTCTAAAGTTACACTGTTGAATAAGAGAAAAAGACAGTGTACTACAGAGTATCATTAGTGTCCTGATGGTATTCTAATATTTTCACTAAGAAATAAATATGTTTAATAGAAATTCAGAAATTCTTTAGGCCTGGCCTTATTTTCACAGGAACTACTCAAAGAAAGTTGGTATAAAGGTATATTGAAGAGTCAGAGGGAGAAAGTGGTTTGATCTGGTTTGGAAAGAAGAGTTGGAATAAAACTGTGAGTCAACATCTCATGTATTTCTTGGGGGCATTTTTAATGCATGTATGTGATTTTATAAAATTAAATTTGGCTAAGTGTTTTAAAAGTGACTTCCAAAAAATGATATTCTTTATTCATGCAAAACAGAGAATAATCTCTCTTTTCTTCTTTCTCCTTTAGAAAAGAGTAGAACAAGTAAAACAGAATGGCAAAATAGTCTAGTTAAAATGGATGACATCAGAGGTTCTGCACCTCTTTGCTATTATGTTAGAGCAGCATGGTACCTAAGAACAATGAGACTGGAATGAATACTTCCAGGCCCAGTCTGCTTAATTTGAGCATAGCACTTTTAGCACTAATTTAGCTGATTGACAGCAATGTTAGCAGTGGGAAGAAGTATATGGGTATCATCAATGATGCGCAGTGGAAATTTTTAGTTATGTTAATGCCTTTCAAAGTAATATGGTATAAGGGCCTTTACTAAGATGAGATTCATAGTACTTAAAATGAAAATCTGACATGCACAATGTGTGCCTGTTTGAAGAGGCAGCTTTACAACTTTTCTGAAGCTAAGTGGGTGGTAGTTCCGCATCTAGAAACCATGACAGAGCTGAGAGGTCATCATGAGGGTTTTTAACTCCCTCTCTTAATCTGCAATTGGTTACTCGGCCAAAATCTTCTTAATGGTGATAGCCTTAGGTGTATAGTAAACATTGCACTCAATCGGAGGCTCAGAAAATGAGAATTTTCTTAGAAACTAGACAGAAATGATGTGTTTAACTTCTAGGAGATTATATTAATGTTGCCATAAATGGAGAATCAAACTGACATTGTTTTAGATGAGTAGAGAGAAAAACGTCTGTTACGCCAGACACATCATAAGATTAAGTTACTTCACATAAAATATGAATTACTTGAGTCCCAAGAGAAAACCATTAAATCTAAGCATATACAAAGACAAATTTAACTATAACAGAAATGAAATAAACTCTGGATCTGATCAGGTCAGAACACAAAGACATAATTGCTAACTTGACCCCCCTGACTGGAAGGGAAGGCCATTTCTCAGAGATCAAGGACTGCAGAAAATTTGGTTGGTTGATGAAGAAAAAGAACAAAGCAGCTGAGAAGGTTTCAGTAATACCTTTGCCAAGTACCACTTCACATCCCCTAGTCCAATTTTGATTACTCTTGCCATTTTAGAAGACTCAAAGTCTGAGAATCTGATGAAGAAACAGACTAAAAAATTGAACGGCATGTAAACTATTTATAGATTTGCTGGCCCAGAGAAATAGGAGGAGAAACGAATAGCAGCAACAGCAAATTCAAAATTGGCCATAAATCTCAAACAGGAAGTGTAAGATTTACACTGGGCATGGTCTGTCAGGATCAACTTTAGAACTAAGAGGCATTTTATACATATAAAACAAATAGAGAGGATCTTTCATTAGTTCTATGAGCTTGTTGAAGAAAGAAAAATTGTAGCAGAGAATTGAACACCCATGGGAAAAGCCTATTATTAGACAAAGCATTGTTTATATTTCCTGCTTTATTATTATAGGTGCTTAAACTCTCAGGAGCTTTGCTGAAGTGAAGAAGGTTATGCCCTAGACATAGGAGTGGGGCCAGAGGTTGTAGGGCCCAATGTTGCCTTTTTTTTTTTTTTGCCCCAGGCAGTCCTTTAGCCTTTGTGGCTCAGTTTAATCTTTTTAACATTGCTCAGTGGAAAACTATAGAGCCTCCCTCAACAGAATTGCTATTAGTCTAGGGATACTCATGCCATCTGCAGGGTTCATGTCATACCAGGGGACAAAGCAAGTGACTGTACACTGGAAGAGATCAGGCAATGCTTTTGGTGTGGGTCTTAACCCTAGGGGCATTATCTTTTTGGCCCCAGGCATTTTCCCTGCTATATTCTTTTGTGCCAAAAGAGGCAATATTTAAAATGGTATAGCCATTTCTTACTGAATTATAATACTGAAGTTCTTCCTTCATATAAATATGTCCTGAGATTTAGTTGAACCAGTTACACTTTATTAACTCATTGAAACATATTTTGAGATCAAACTATGATGATCATTGTATTTAACAAGGTGATAAAATTTTAAGAAAGAAAATACATACCCCAATCTTCAAAGGTGTAACTATTTATTGGAAGAAGCAGATAAATAAACAAATATTATTATATAATATGATTAGAACTGCAAGGGGTCACATGAGGTTCTTTCAGAATAGCAAGGAAGGGAATAACAGACTTCTATTAGGAAGTTGGGGAAAGTTGCACAGAAGTACCTGCTACTGATATTTGAACTGGGTTTTGAAGAGTGAAGTTAGAGGCCACTACCTGGGACTTATGTGAAAGATGTTCTTATAGTAGGTTAAAGATACAGCAAAAGTCCAGAGGAATAAAAATGTGGTGCATTCATAATAGAGATGTCTAATATATGTAATGAGAACTGATAAAAGATTAGTTTGGAAAGGCAGGTTGGGCTCTGAGCTGAAAAGGGTTTTGGATGCGATTGCAATGTGGGATCTCAACAGACTAGTTCATCATGGAATCATTTCAATGGCTTGTCTTCCCAAAACTTCACTTCTGTATTTCTGTTATTTCCTATAGTAATTTTTTACCTTTCCATTTATTTCAATAGATTTAGGAGTTACAGGTAGAGTTTTGTTACATGGATATATTTTAGAGTGGTGAAATCTAGGGTTTTAGAGTGCCCATCACTCAAATAGAGTATATTGTGCTCAGTAGGTAATTTTTTACCCCTCACTCCCACATTCTCTCCTTGTAAGTCTCCCATGTCCATTATTCCACTCTACAGGACTATGTGTACCCATGGCTTAGATTCCCCTTTTAAGTGAGAACATGTGGCATTTAGTTTTCCATTCCTGAGATACTTCACTTAGGATAATGCCCGCCAGTTCCATATAAGTTGCAGCAAAAGACATTATTTCACTCTTTCTTATGGCTGAGTAGTATTATGAGTATTAGTAATAGTATATATGACATTTTCTCTATCCACTCAGTGGTTGGTGACCACTTTGGTTGATTTCTTTTCTTTGTAATTGTGAATCATGTTGCTGTAAGTATGAGTGCAAGTATTTTTTTGATATAATGACTGCTTTTCTTTGGGTAGATGCCCAGGAGTAGTATTCCTGGATTGAATGATGTATCTACTTTTAATTCTTACTGTTTTCCATAGAAACAGTATGGAAAACAGTAAGAATTCTTCATTTACATTCCTATCAACAGTGTATAAGCATGTCCTTTTAAATGCATCCACACCAATATCTATTGTTTTTTGACTTAAAAATTTTTTTCAGAGTAATAAGAAAGTACATACTGAGGTTACATTATTTGCATTTGTAAGGTAAAGTCCAAGTTATAGTTGTGTCCTTAATGTGGGAAGTACGCCATATACCTGCTAATTGTTACCACTGGGTAGGAGTCCACCATCGCCTATCCTCTTGAAGTTTATTGAGTTTTATTCTCAGGTGAGCATGTTGTTGTTAGTCTACAAGTTTCATATTAATACTGGGTATATGTAAGGCTTGATTTTTTTTGACTTTTTAATAAAGGCCATTCTGGGATTAAGGTGGTATCTCATTGTGATTTCAATTTGCCTTTCTCTGGTAATTAGTGGTGCTCAGCATTTTATCATATGTATGTTGGACATTTCTACACTTTCTATTAAAAATGTTCATGTCATTTTCAACTTTTTAACTTTTTTTCTTGCTGAGTTGTTTAGATTCCTTGTGGAGTCAAAATATTGGTCCTTTGTGAGATAGATGGTTTGCAAATATTTTCTCCCAATCTGTAGGTTGTCTATTTACTGTTTGATTATTTCTTTTACTGTAAAGAAAGTTTTTAGTTTAATTAAGTTCAATCTGTCTATTATTGTTTTTATCACATTTGCTTTTGGGATCTTAGTTATATGTGCAAATATGTTCTTTTCTAGACAAATGGCCTATCAGGTTTTCCCTTGGTTTTCTTCTAGAATTTTTATGGATTCATGTCATACAGTTAAGTCTTTAGGCCATTTTAAGTTAATTTTTTTTTTTAATTTGGTAAGACATAGGGATCCAATTTCAGTCCTCTGCATAGGGCTATCCAATCTTCCAATACCATTTCTTGAATAGTTATGTCCTTTCAACAGTGTACGGATCTTCTGTCTGCTTTAATGAAGATAAGTTGGTTATAGATACATGGTTTTATTTTTGTGTTCCATTAACATACGTGTCTACTTTTATACTAGTGACATGCTATTTTGGTTACTATAGCCTTCTGGTATAGTTTGAAGTCAGGTAATGTGATGCCTCCAATTTTGTTCTTTTTGCCTAAGATGGCTTTTGTTATTTAGACTCTTATTTGGTCCATATGAATTTTGGAAAAATTTTTCTAATTCTGTGAAAAATGACACTGCTATGTGGATAGGAATTATATTGAATCTATAGATTGCCTTGGGCAATATGGTAAAATCAAGAACATTCATTCTTCCAATCTATGAACACAGGATGTTTTCCTGTTTGTTTTTCATGTAGTTTGTTTGCCATGTAGAATTTCTTTCATTAGTATTTGTACTTTTCCTTATGGAGATCTTTCACCCCCTTGGTAAAGTACATTCATTTGTGGTTTATTTATTTATTTTTTTGCAACTATTGTAAATATAATTGCATTCTTGATTAGGTTTTCTGTGTGGTCATTATTATTGGTGTTAAGAAGTGCCACTGATTTGCATACATTGATTTATTTTATTTATTTTTTATTATTTATTATATTTTTATTAGATCATAATTGTGTACATTACTGCATTTATGGGGTATAATGTGCTGACTCTATATATAATCTAGAGTGTTCACATCAAACTGGTCAACATATCATTCACCTCACTTATTCAATTGTGGTGTTTAGACGTTCATACTCTACTGTTAATGTATTTGACATGTACGCTTGCAAAATACACAGTAGGTGAGGTCCCACCAATTTTGGAAAAGGTTGAGTAATATAGGTACTAGTTCCTCTTTAAAGGTTTGGTAGAATTCTGATGTGAAGTCTACCTTCATCATCCTGGTCCTGGGCTTTTCTTTTTAGGGAATTTTGTATAGTTGATGCTATTTCAGAACTTGATATAGGCCTGTTCAGCATTTTCACTTGATTTTGGCTAAGTCTAGGAAGGTGGCATGCTTCCAAATATTGGTCTATTTCCTTCAGATTTTCATATTTATGTGAATAGAGTTTCTTGTGATATTCATTAAGGATTTTTTTGAATTTCTGAGGAGTCTGTTGTTATTTCGTCTTTACCATTTCTGATTGATGAAATTAGAGATTTTACTCTTTTTTTCCTGGTTAGGTTAGCCAAAGGATTATCTATTTTATTGACCTTTTCAAAAACCAACTTTTCAATTTATTGATCTATTGTATAATCCTCTTGTTTTCAATTTCATTTAATTCTGCTCTAATTTTGGTTATTTTTTTTCTTCTGCCGGGTTTGGGACTGGAATGTTCTTCCTTTTTCAGTTGCTTGAGATGTGCCATTAAGTTAACTTCCTCTCTTTCTGTTCTCTTGAGGAAAGCTTTCAGTGTTATCAATTTTGCTCTTAGGATTGCCTTTGTGGTATCCAAGAGGTTTTCATAATTTGTGTTTTCATTGCTGTTTTGTTCCAAAAATTTTGTAATTTCCTTTTTAATCTCATCTTTGACTCATCTATTTTTCAGCATAAGGTTATTTATTTGTTTTTGTATGAGTATGCAGATTCCTGTTGTTATTGAGTTCAACTTTTATTCCATGATGGTCTGAGAAGATGCAAGGAATAATTCCTATTCTTTTTAATTTACTGAGGTTAGACTTATGACCTAAGATGTGATTGATTATGGAATATGTTCCATGGGCTGATAAGAAGAATGTGTATTCAATTTTATTAGGATGAAATGTTCTGTAGATGTCTGTTAAATCCAGATGTTGAATGGTTAAGCTTAAATCTAAAATTTCTTTACTTAGTTTCTTCTTAGAGGATCTATCCAACACTGCTAAAGAAGTATTAAAATCTCCAACTACTACTATGGAGCTGGAGGAAATCAAGTTGCTCATGTCTGTTAGGGTTTGTCTTATAAATTGAGGCACATTCTGCTCAGGTGTATAAATATTAATTATTGAAATCTCATCATATTGAGTATTACCCTTAACAAATATGGAGTGTCCATCTTTATCCTTCCTTACTTTGGTTGGTTTAAAGCCTATTGTATCTGCAAATAAAATTGCAACATCTGCTTTTTTCTGCTTTCCATATGCTTGGACTATAGATGACCACTCCATCACCCTGAGTCTATATATATATTTTAAGGTCAGATGAGATTCTTGTATGCAATGGATATCTGGCCTGAGTTTTTGTATCCAGTTGGCCAACCTGTGCCTCTTTAGAAGACAATTTAAGCCATTCACATTAATTAAGAATATTGATAAGCCTGGTAGAATTTGGGGCATTGAGTTTTTTGAAAGTCCAGTGGACATTTTTAATCCTTTCATTGCTGTGGATGTTGGAATTTGATGAAAAGTTTCTGAGTGAGTTTACTTTTGTGGTGGAGGATTGCGCTTGTCATTATGGAGGATACGTCTGAGAATATCCTGGAGAGCTGGTTTAATTATGGCAAATTTCTTCAACATGTGAATGTCATTAAAGTATTTAATTTCTTCATCATAGATGAAACTCAGTTTAGCTGGATGCAGGATCCTGATTGAAAGTTATTTTGTTTTAGGAGATTAAAAGTTGATGACCACCCTCTTTTAGCTTGAAAGATTTCAACAGAGAGATCTGCAGTTATTCTGATATTTTTCCCCTTGTAGGTTATGGTTTTCTCACATCTGGTTGCCTTTAGAATTTTCTCCTTCATATTAACTTTAGTGAAGTTAATTATGATAGGCCTAGGAGATGTCTTATTTAGGTTGAGTCATCTGCTCTCTGAATTTTAGAATCTCTTGTCTTGTTGGAAAGTTCACCTTCATTATCTCATGAAGAAGAGCTTTTGTGCCTTTCAAAGCCACCTCATTGCCTTCAGGAATTCCTATAAGGCAAATATTGGTTTTCTTCAAATTATTCCAGAGCTCTCTGCTGGAATGATTCATTTTTGCTCTCCACTTCTCTTCCTCTTTGAGTGTTTGGGAGCATTTAAAAGCTTTTTCTTCAGCCCTTTCTTCTGCCTGCTCCATTCTGTTACTGAAGGATTTTATTGTATTTCACAGACCTTTGAGGGCTGTAAATTCTTGTCTCAATGTGTCAAAATCTTTGGTAATTTTGTCTTTGAATTCATTGAATTCTTGAGACCACATTTGAAATACTCCTTGAATTTCTAATTCCAAGTTTATCTCCATTCTATTAATCTTACTTGCAATCCAAATTCTGAATCCGATTTCTGACATCTCAGCCATCTGTTTATGAATGGGATCTTCAGTTGTGTCCACCACTGTCATTCCTTGGGGGAGTTGATCTACTCTGGTTATTCATGTTACTGGAGTTTTTCCACTGATTCTGCCCAGTGATTATTTTATACTGTTTGGCTAGATGAGCAGATAAAGTGTAGTTGGGTTGGAGGCTCTTGGAGCAGTGACTGATCAGTCCTTTGCTCAAGAGCTGGGACTGGTGTCTGTACCTATTTCCCTAGAGGTTTGCAAAGGACCCATACAGTGCTATGGCCTGAGAAATTGGAGACCTTCTTGGTGTGGTGGGGCAAAATGACTCTGTCTTGTTTTCAGTTGATCTCTGTCCTACCCTAATGAATCAGTTACTCTGGGTTGAAGTCCCAGCTGTGGAGAAATACCAGCAATTAAGTCACCCCGCCCCCCCCATGGACAACAATTGAAAAAGGAAAATCAAGCCCTCTCACAACCACACACCCAGGGTACCACTTTTGATAGTCTTTGGCTGATTGGCCCAGTTCAAGTGGTCCAAATCAATTGTCCCAGTTGGCACCAGTCTCAGGTAGGAGAGTTCAAAAGGTCGTGGGCAACTAGAGAGCAGAGGTCTGCTGGTAACTCAAGTATGACTCACTCTGGTGCTCCATGAGGTCGGAAGGACCCACCCCTAAAATGAATTAGTCTGAGAAAGTTGATGCCTCCTCCCCCACCTTACCCCTCTGTCACATGCAGTCATTGGTAACCCTGCAGGATTGTGACCCACTTCCCGCCAATGAGCAGATGTTCCATGGTTTGTGCCTGCCTGAATCACAGGGAGATCTACGTCCCCTAGGCCAGGCTGCTGCTCTCCGCCACTATTCAGGAGGGGGAGCTGAGGTCTGACAACCTCGGGTGCTTAATGGAGGCTGGAGCAGTTCACTCAGTTCCAGCCCTGCTCCTGATTGATGTTGCTAACAGAACAGAACAATTTTGCAGAATCTGTTTCTATCCTGTCTATATTCCCCTGCGGATCAGACACTGTTTGAGTTCACAGAAACTATGACTAAGCCCCTGTGTGTACCACTGCCCAGAGTTGGCATGTCTGTCTCGGCTGCAGTCTGTTTTGTGGTGGGCATTGTTAGAGCTCACACTCAGCTGTCAGTTCCTGTCTCTGCCTGCCTGCCTTTGTCTCAGGTATGATGCACTGAGGGTAAAATGCTTCTAAGGCTTACTAAAGCAGTCCTTCTGGCTCAGCTCTTCCATGGGAGTATGGTGTCTCTGCATGAGTCTTTGCTGCACCTCACCCAGACAGGTACTGCCTCAGGGATACCCTTTACTCAAGGGGTCTACGTTTTTGTCCCAGATCTGTTCCCCCAATGGCTGCCACTGGAGAAGATGCCTGGCTTCCTCTTGTTGCCCAGAGAGGCAGGGAGTGCCTCTTCAAAATATCCCTAGGAGTATGAGCCACACTGTTCCTACCATTGCTGCTGCTGCTCTGTGCCACAGGGCACTGCCTCTGCCTCTCCTGTACGGTTCCCTCAGTTGACCATCCTCTCCTTACTTCTGTGCTGTGGAATCAATACAGACCAGCAACAGCCCATGCCTTGTCCATATTTCTCGAGAGAATGCCCAAGAATCTGGACTCCATGAGGGATAGGCCTCTACACCTCACAGTGAGAGAGGAGGGGAGTTCTGAGAGTCCAGAATCTCAGGTAGAGAATATATACAGTTTTATACAGTTTTATGCCTGGCAAGAGAGTGCCATGGCACATTCATAAGTCCTCTCTAGGGAAGGAGTTCCAGTTTTTAGAAGGTTTCTCCCATGGGATAAAATAGGAGGGGATCTGAACGCTGCTCACTTGTTTGTATAGAGCATACTGCAAACTGTTCTCATGGGAAGGGGACACCCATCTGCTTGGTGATGGATTTTGTACCTATTGTTTGTTTCCTTGGAGTTGCAGCTTGTCTCAGCAAGGATGATGTGCGTTCTTCAACGTTCTTTCTTGGCACAGCTCCAAACCATTGGCTTACTTGCTAAACTTCTGTCCTTTAACTCTCCTTCTGTTTGGGAGCCTCTGTGGAAAGCCGGTTCCAGTCTGCCATCTTGCCTCCACTCCCTTGCCCATTTTTAATTGTGTAATTTTGTTTTCTTATTATTGAGCTTTAACAGTCTTTTATATATTATAGATATGCATCCTTTATTAGATAAATAATTTGTAAATATTATCTCTTAGTCAGCGGCTTCTCTTTTATTTTGTCATTTTTTTAAAAAAGAAATTTTGTAGTGTATATTTGAATTTAACAACACGATTTATAGGCTGTATATAGAAAGTTAAATGGTTACTGCAGTGAAGCAGATTAACATATATGTCGTCTCACAGAGTTAATTTTTGTGACAAGAACAGCTAAAATCTACTTATTTAATGGAAATCTATAATATCACACAACTTTCTTAACTAACTATAGTCCCAATGTTGTACTTAAGATTTCTAAATTTGTGTATCCCACATTTCTGCTACTTGTATCCTTTGACATACATCTCCTAATTTCATCCTTCCATCTGTAACTAGAATTTTAATTTCTAGCTCTGTTAATTTGAACTTTTTTCTTAGATTCCACATGTAAGTGAGGTCATACTATATATTTTTTTCTGTGTTTGGCTTATTTCACTTAGTATATTTTCCTCCTTCCCCTCCTGTCCTCTCCTCACCTCCCCTCCCCTCCCCTAACCTCCTCTTCTATCCTCTCCTCTCCTCTTCTCATCTTTTTTCTTTCTGAGATAGAGTCTCACTCTGTTTGCCCAGACTAGAGTGCCATGGCATCAGCCTACCTCACAGCAACCTCAAACTGCTGGGTTCAAGGAATCCTCCTGATTCACCCTCCTGAGTAGCTGAGGCTACAGCCACCACAGCCTGGCCAATTTTTCTGTTTGGGGTCTCCTTCTTACTTAGGCTGTTTTCAAACACCTCGGCTCAAGCAATCCTCCCATCTTGGGCTCCCAGATTGCTAGAATTGAAAATATTAGTTAATTTCACCATATTAATGAACAAAAGATGCTTTAAGAAAGAATTTTACCTCTTTCTTTCCAGTCTAAAGACTTTTATATTTCTTTTCCTTGCCTCTTGCACTGGTTAGAAT
Organism: Arctocebus calabarensis; assembly: GCA_963573935.1. Classification (NCBI taxonomy): domain Eukaryota; kingdom Metazoa; phylum Chordata; class Mammalia; order Primates; family Lorisidae; genus Arctocebus; species Arctocebus calabarensis. The sequence goes on along the minus strand of CAUYON010099058.1, from coordinate 9,115 downwards.
TTCTAGTAAAATGTTGAAAGCAAGCAGGTGATAATGTGTATTTCTGCCTTGCTCCTTATCTTACAGAAACAGCATTCAGTCTCCAATGATTAAATATATGTTAACTATTTTGTAGATCCCCTTTATGAAGCTGGAGGGAAGTTTAGCCTAGAGTTTTTATCAAGAATGGATGTTGTACTTTGTCAAATCATGTTTTCTTTCATTCATTAATATGGCAAAATTTACTAACTTTTTCATGCTAAACTAACCTTGCACTCCTGAGATAAATACCACTAGGTTGTGATGTATTACTCCTTTTATATGTTGTTAGATGTGCTGTGCTAAGTTCTAAAATTTTTCATATCTATGTTCAGAAGGGATACTGATATGAAGTTTTCTTATGTACTTATTTATGTGTTTATGGTGGTAAAATAGACATATATAATTTACCCTTTATACCAATTTTAAGTGTATAATTCAGTAGTAATAAATACATTCACATTCTTATTTTTTGCCTTTATTCCTCCTGCCCTCTCCCCTTCCCAGACTCTGTAACCACCAATATAATGTCTTCTGTCTTCACAAGATCCACATTTTTTTAGCTCCAACATATGATTGAGAACATGTGGTATTTATATCTTTCTGTATTTATTTTCCTTATTATAATGGCTTTCAGTTCCATCCATGTTGCTACAAATGATAGGATTTTTATCCTTTCTTATAGCTGAATAATATTCCATTATACATATATACCACATTTTTCTTATCCATTCATCTGCTGGGGGACACTTAGATTGATTCCATACATTGGCTGTTGTGCAGTATGTTGCAATAAACATAGGAGTGCAGGTATCCCTTTGATATCCTCATTTCTTTTTCTTTGGATAGATACCCAGTAGTGGGATAGTTGGATTTTACGATAAGTTCTATTTTGAGTTTTTTGAAGACCCTTCTTACCATTCTTCATAGTGGCTATACTAATTTACATTCCCTCCAAGAGTATGAAAGGGTTCCCCTTCCTCACAACTTTGCCGGCATCTTCCCTGACTTTATGGTAGAAGACACTGTAACTGGAGTGAGATAATGTCTTTTTTTTTAATTATTATTACATCATATATACATAGATCATGAATATATTTATGCCTTTGTGGGATTCAATGTGTTGATTATTTGTACAAATTGGAGTGCTTACATCCTACTAATTGACATAGCTTTCACCTCATTACTTAATCACAATGTTAAGACATTGTGTTCAATAGTTGATAGATTTGACTTGTACCCTTGCAATATGCTTCATAGGTGAGGTCCCACCATTAACCCTCTCTCTATTGAACCACTCTACTCCCTTCCTATTTACCTCCCCTTCCCTCCTTTATCCTGGACTATAGTTGTGATTCATCTCATATGAATGTGTGAGTGATTATAAATTGGTTTTGTAGCACTGAGTACATTGGATTTTTTTTTTTCCATTCCTGACATACTTTACTAAGGAGAATATTTTCCAGTTCCATCCATGTAAACATAAAAGAGGTAAAGTCTCCATCTTTTTAAAATTCTGTTTGGTATTCCATGGTATGCTATACCACAATTTATTAATCCATTCATGGGTCGATGGGCACTTGGGGCTTCTTCCAAGACTTGGCAATTATGAATTGAGTTGCAATGAACAATCTGGTGCATATATCTTTGATGCCAATTGATTTTTGGTCTTTTGGATATACTCCTAGTAGAGAAATTGCAGGATCAATCGGCAGGTGTACATTTAGATCCTTGAGTGCTCTCCAAACTTCTTTCCAAAAGGAATGTACTAGCTTGCATTCCCACCAGCAGTGCAGAAGCGTTCTCTTTTCTCCACATCCATACCAATATCTGTAGTTTTGGGATTTTGTGATGTGGGCTACTCTTACTGGAGTTAGATAATATCTCAAAGTGGTTTTGATTTGCATTTCTCTGATGATTAAAGATGATGAGCATTTTTTCATGTGTCTATAGACCGTGCACCTGTCTTCTTCAGAGAAGCTTCTGTTCATGATTCTTGCCCACAATGAAATGGAATAACTTGTTATTTTCATATTAATAAGTTTGTGTTCTCTGCGGATTCTGGTTATTAGACCTTTGTCAGAAATAGAACCTGCAAAAATCCTCTCCCATTCTGAGCACTGTCTACTTGTTTTACTTGCTGTGTTCTTGGCAGTGCAGGAGCTTTTTAGATTGATCAGATCCCACTAATGTATTTTTGATGTTGCTTCAATTCCCCAGGAGTTCCTCCTCATAACGTACTCTCCCAGGCTGATTTTTTCAAATCTTTCACCTGCACCCTCTCTAAGAATTTTTATAGTTTCATGTCTTAAGTTTAAGTCCTTTAACCAGTGATAGTCAATTTTTGTTAGAGGAGAAAGGTGGGGGTCCAGTTTCAGTCTTCTGCAAGTCGCCAGCCAATTCACCCAGCACCATTTGTTAAATAGGGAATCTTTTCCCAAATTTATATTTTTGATAGGCTTATCAAAGATCAAATGATGATAAGAGTCTGGATTTATTGCTTGGTTTTCAATTCTGTTCCAGATATCTACTTCTCTATTTTTGTGCCAGTACCATGCTTTTTTGATCACTATAGATTTATAGTATAATCTGAGGTTTGGTAGCATAATACATCCTGATTTGTTTTTATTTCAGAGTAATGTTTTGGCTATTCGAGGTTTTTTCTGTTTTCATATAAAATGAAGTACTAATTTTTCCAGATCTTTAAAGTATGACAGAGGTACCTTAATAGGGATTGCATTAAATCTGTAGATTTCTTTGGGAAGTATAGACATTTTAACAATGTTGATTCTTCCCAGCCCTGAGCATGGCATATTTTTTCATTTGTTAACATCTTCAGCTATTTCTTTTTTTCACAGTTTCATAGTTCTCTTGAGATGATGTCTTATTGTGGCTTTGATTTGCATTTTTCTGATGGTAGTGATGTTGAGTATTTTTGCATGTATTTGTCACCCATTTATATGTCTTCTTTTGAGAAATGTGTACTCAGGTCTTTTGCCTATATTTTAATCAGATTATTGTTGTTTTTTTCCTATTGAGTTGTTTTAGATGTGTATGTCTTCTGTTTATATAAGGAATAGCTTGTCAGATGAATAGCTTACAAATATTTTCTCTCATTCTGTGAGTTACCTCTTAATTTTCTTGGTTGTTTCCTTTACTATGCAGACACTTTTTATCTTGAAGTTTCTCATTGGCCTATGTTTGTTTTTTATTTATTTATTTATTTATGTTTTGTAGAGACAAGAGTCTCACTTTATCACCCTCAGTAGAGAGCTGTGGTGTCACATAGCTCACAGCAACTTCCTACTCCTGGGCTTAAGCAATTCTCTTGCCTCAGCCTCCTGAGTAGCTGGGACTAAAGGTGCCCACCACAACACCTGGCTATTTTTCTGTTTTGCAGTTTGGCAGAGGCTGGGTTTGAACCCACCACCTTCAGCATATGGGGCCGGCACCCTATTCTTGAGTCATAAGCACTGCCCTATTTTTGTTTTTGTTGCCTGGGCTTTTAGGGTCTTACAAAAAAAAAAAAATCTTTGTACAAACTGATGTCCTGGAGAATTTCTCCAATGTTTTATTCTGGTTGTTTTATAGTTTTAGGTCTTAAATTTAAGTCTGTAATCCATGTCGATTTGATTTTTGTGTATGGTGAGAGATAGGGGTCTGGTTTAATTCTTTCAGTTTTAGTGATTCACTTTCCTCATCCCATTGAAAATACTTGTATATTCCTAGCACCTTTGTTAAAGATGAGTTGGTTTTAAATGCATGGATTTATATCTGGATTGTCTATTCTGTACTATTTGTCTATATGTCTGTATTTATGCTAAAACCATGCTGCTCTGGTCATTATAGCTTTGTAGTGAATTATGAAGGCAGAGAGTGTGATGTGTGATGCCTCCAGTTTTGTTGTTTTTCCTTAGTGTCGGTTTGACTTTTCAGGGTCTTTTGTTGTTCCACATAAATTTTAGAATTGTTTTTTCTATTTCTGAGAAGAATGTCTTGGTATTTTCAAAGGCATTACATTAATTAAATCTATAGATTGCTTTGTCATTTTAACAATATTAATTCTTGGCTTGGTGCCCATAGCTTAGTGGTTAGGGTGCTGGCCACGTACACCAGGGATAGAGGGTTTGAACTCAGCCTAGGCCTGTTAAAAACAACAATGACAACTACAACAAAAAAATAGGGAGGCATTGTGGCGGGCAACTATAGTCCCAGGTACTTGGGAGGCTAATGCAAGAGAATCACTTAAGCGCAAGGGTTTGAGATTGCTGTGAGCTATGACCCCACAGCACTCTATCAAGGGAGACACAATAACACTCTGTTTCAAAAACAACAACAACAAACAACACAGTATTAATTCTTCCAAACCATGAGCATGAAATATATTTTCATTTTTTTATGTCCTCCTTCATTCCTTTCATCAGCGTTTTATAGGTTTCCTCATGTAGACCTTTTAACTCTTAGATTAATTGACTCCCCAGTATTTTATATTTTTCATACACTATTATAAATGGGTTTTCTCTCTTGATTTCTTTTTCAGATTATTCACTGTTAACATATGTAAATGCTATTGATTTTCATATGTTTGTTTTGTATCTTACAACTTCAGCAAATTTATTTATTAGTTCTAATAGTTTTTTCTTTTTGTGGATTCTTTAGGGTCAATGTTAGGTATAAGCTTATATTATCTGCGAGGAAAACTAATTTGACTTTTTTCTTTCCAATTTAAATGCCCTTTATTTCTTTCTCTTGCCTAATTGCTTCGGAAAGGACTTCCAGTATTATGTTCAATAATATGGAAAAAGTGGGCTTCCTTGTCTTGTTCTAACCCTTAGAGGAAAGGCTTTCAATTTTTCACCACTCAGTATGATGCTAGCTGTGGGTTTGTTACATATGGCTAGTATTATTTTAAAGTATGTTCTTTCTATACTCATTTTCATAAGGGCTTTTATCATGAAAAGATATTAAGTTTTATCAAATGCTCTTTTGTATCTATTGAAATAATAGTAAAGTTTTTGACTTGGATCTATTAATGTGGTATATCACATTTATTGGTTTGTGTGTGTTAGACCATATTGTATCCCTGTTGTTAAGCCACTTGATCATGGCAAACAAGTTTCATAATATGTTGTTGAACTCAGATTGCTAGTTTTGGGGTTATTTTTTATTTTTTTTAGAATTTTAGGATTTTTGCATCTCAATTCTTCAGTGGTATTGGCCTGTAGTTTTTGTTTTTCTGTGTGTGTCCTTGTCTGGTTTTGGTATTAGGGTAAGCTCACCCAATACAATGAGTTTGAAAGTATTATGTTATCTTCAATTTTTTTTAAAGTTTGAGTAAGAATGATACTAATTCTTCTTTAAATGTTCGATAAAATACTGTAGTGAATCCATCAGATCTGAAGCTGATATATTCTTTGATATAAGTCTTTTTTTTTTTGCATTTTTTGGCTGAGGCTGGGCTCAAACTCGCCACCCCCAGTATATGGGGCTGGCGCCCTACTCCTTGAGCCACAGGTGCCACCCGATATAAGTCTTTTTATTATGGCTTTGCTCTTGTTACCCATTATTAGTCTGGTAAGTTTTTCTATTTCTTCATGGTCCAATCTTGGTAGCTTGTTTGTAACCAGGAATTTATCTGTTTCTTTCAGTTTTTTCAGTTTGTTATTATATAGCTCTTCATAATAGCCTCTAATGATTCCTTGTATTTCTGAGGTCTCATTTGTTATGTCTCCTTTTTTATTTATTATTTCATTTTAGATTCTCTTTTTTCTTAGTCCAGCTAAAGGTCTGTCAATTTTGTTTATTTTTTCAAAAAAGCAACAGTTCATTTTGTTGATCATCTCTATATATTTTTTTAGTCTTTATTCATTTATCTGTTCTAACCTATATTATTTCCTCTCTCCTAATTTTGGGTCTGCTTTTATTCTTGCTTTAATAGTTTCTTGAGATGCATTATTAGGTTATTTATTTGAAGTCTTTTTTCTTTTTCAATACAGGTATTCATTGCCACAAACTTTCCTTTTAGTACTGCTTTTGCCAGATCCCATAGATCTTGGCATGTTATATTTCTGTTTTTGAATTGTTTCAAGAAATTATAAAATGTTGTTCTTAATTTTTTCATTGCCCCACAGGCAGTCATTTCTAAGGCGCATTCTATGTAATTTCTCATTAGGTTCTAGGAGGATTAAATCTACAGTGATGATGGGCTTAACACATGCTTGTTTTGACTGTGTTCCTTACCTGTTACACTCTTCTTAGTCCTCTAGTCTTTCCTTGGGATCATATACCAAAATAAACTACTTTCACCATAGCCTCCATTTCAGACTCTGCTTTCTTGGATGGGCAGGTTGGGGAGGACAACACAAGCTAAAAAATATCAACAATGACATGTGTTCCAAAGGTCACATCTCTCTCTTCATCTTACTCTACCTGTCAGAAATATTAGACTAGAGTTGACCACTCACTCTCTTGGGTTCTTTGTTACACATTCATATTTTTTTCCTACTACCCCAGTGTTTTTTCCTTCTTAGTCCAAATCATTGGTGCTACATTTTTTGTTCCACCTATAAATGTTGAAATGTTTCAAGGGTCAATCCTTAGACCTTTTCCAGTTTACATTCTTTCCTACAATTTTATCTAGTCCTTTGGCTGTCATCCAAATGCTAGTAGATACCACATTTATATCTCCATGATCTCTCCACTGACCTCCAGATTACAATATATCTGCAACTATATACTTGACACCTCCACTTGAATGTCTAATAGGTTTCTTAAAATTTTCTGTACAAAACTGATTCCTAAAGTTCTGATCCAGACTTCTCAATTAGCCATATTGCTCAAGATTGAGTTATTCTTTTATATTTTAGATATATTTCATAAATAAGTCCCATTAGTTCTATCTTCAAAATATATCACATCTTACTCACTTTGGTCCATCTTCACTGCCATCCATCCATCTATTTCACATTCATCCATCTTTACTAGTCTAGGTCATTATCATCTTTCTCTAGAGCTGCAGTAATAGCCTCCTAATTGGTCTTACAGCTTTTATTTTTTGCTCCTTAGAATTCAATCTCTGCACAGTTGAGAGAATTATCTCTTAAATTCATTAATCAGAACTTGACATTTCTTGGCTTAAAACCCTCCAAAAAGCTTTCTGCTGCACTTAGAATAAATCTAATGAGTTAGCATAACCTTCAAGACCCTCTATGAACTGGCTGCTGCCTGCCCATCTGACCTCATCATCTACTGTGCTCCACCTTTCTCATTATGTTATCGTTACACTGCCCTTTTATCTAATCTATAAATTTATCAAGCATATTCCTGCCTTAGGGAATTCTTACTTTCTGTTTCCTCTGCCTAGAACAAGCTCTCACCATACGTTCATAGAACTAGATCCTTCTTGTCATTTGTTTCAACTCACATGTCACTTCCTTAGAGAGGCTGTAAGTCTATCCAATACACTCCATCATTATGCCAAATCTACACCATAGTTTAAAAATTATTATTTATACTTATCACTTATTTGTTTGTTTATTTTCTCTTTTTCTCTTGGGAATGCATTGCACCAGAGCATTACATTCTTTACACGGCAATAATTCTAGTACTCAGCACTATTCCTGGTACTATGAAGTTTAGCAAATGTATACTGAATGAGTGAATAAAAGATTCAATTCACTTCAAACCAAAGCTCTACAAAAAAAAAAAAAAGAAAAAACTTAACACTATGAATCCCACTCTGCCTTGTTGTTAAAATATTTACTCTTTGCAATTCTGACAGTTTAACCTAATTATGTCTTCTGTTTCACTTAGCAACTTCCTCAGCAGTTCCTAAGTCAGGAGAATATAGAGTGATTACTTAAAGGTTTATATGGACATACCTGTTTCTTAATTACTGTCCTTATTTATAGATATGGTCCTCCTAACTCATTGTGTGTAAGAAATAAATGGAAATAGTATTATACAGTCAGAAAAATACCAAATTGAAGCTGAAAGGTCAACATTTACTATCAGTTAATTCATTTGTAATACAGTGATAAAGTTGGACTTGTTTTACTTCCATGTTGATTAAAGTCCCCAAAGGAATACAAAAAATGCTCCTGCTATCAAGGAGATGGCAAGGCTGTGAGCAAGCTGATGGTAGGAGAGAGTTTTGTGAATGTTCTCCATGAACTTAGAAAGGGCCAACTGGAAGCAAATAGGGACAAGAATTGTTTTAAAAGATGCCCAGGAGAGGTTCCTGACAGACATGAGGTATTTACAGCAGTTAGAACTCTGGGGTATGCCATGGATCACTGGAGAAGCTGCAGAGTGGATCTAGCTGAAGAATAATGTCAAACCAGCTATTGTGAGATAGTCTCCACGAAAGAAAGCATCAACTTTCTTATTTTTTTTATTGTTGGGGATTCATCGAGGGTACAAGAAACCATGTTACACTGGTTGCATTTGTTGGGTAAAGTCCCTCTTAGAATTGTGTTTTGCCCCCAAAAGGCGTGACACACACCAAGACCCCAAGACCCCAGCCCCCTCACTTTCAATGCATACAGTTAACATTGTACTTAATGTGAGAGAGACCCAATACCTTTCCACAAGATTGAGACTAAGACAAGGATGTTCACTATCACCATTTCTATTCACCTTTATATTAGAAGGCCCACTCAGTGCAAGAGGCAAGGAAAATAAATAAGGGGAACTTTTAATAGCTCAAACCAATAAACAATCCTTATTAATATATAATGAAATTTAGCACTTTCATACTTTGGAATATTAAATGATAAAAACAAAAACTATGGCTACATGCCAATAACATGAATGAAATTCAAAAGCATTGTGTCAAATAAAAGGACAGACACTAAACACTATTAAAGTCTATTATTTAATTTATATGAAATTTAGTGAAAGGCAAACCTGTAGGGAGAATAATCAGATCAATCAAAGAGAGAGAAAATTTTTTTCTTTTTTTTTTTAAATAATTTTATTGAATCATAATTATGTACATTGGTGCAATCACAGGGCACGATTCATATACATTCAGAAATATTTTGATCATACTGTTATAGATATCCTTCATGGCATTTCCTTGATCACTATATAAAGA
>CAUYON010099056.1:0-12302 GCA_963573935.1 Arctocebus calabarensis | reverse complement strand
TCATGCTGTCTCCCTGTGTCCCCAAAGGGATGTTTCTGGGCAGATCTCGTCAGCCAGAGATGCCTGAAGTCTTCTCTCCCCAGTCTCACCGAGCCCAGTTGCAAGGAAGCTGTTACTCAGCCACCATCTTGGCTCCTCCCTACATTTTAATTTTTAACTTAGTTGTTTCTTCAACATTTGTCAGTGGGCATTTTATGATAGGGACGAGGTTTTTCCTACCATTTATGTGTTGATAATTAACAAACCTAGTCCTAGGTGCTTGGTGTATTCATTGCTCCTTGGGCAGCGTAGGACCTTTGTGGGGAGACATAGCTAGACAGTGTAGGTGCTGTGGACACACAGTTATGCACATATCTCTCTACTCCATCCGTGTTCAGTGACATCTAAACCATTAAGGTTTTTGACATCTTTATTAGGAGCATAACACCAAGGATTATAACTTAAGTCCTTTCCTTCCATATGCTTAACGTTCTTTATTACTTATATATACTCATTCCTAATATACAGAAAAGAGGCAGCTTCAGGAATATTCTTGCACCACTGCTATGAAGAAATCTAGCAACGGGAGTTCAATGTGTTTCTACTTCTTTCAGCTGTAGTCTGAGAGTATTTGGTGAAAAAAAACACTCAAAAATTACCTTTTGAATTCGTTTTTATACCCTTATTTGTGATGATGCTATTAATTTGAAACATAATGTGAGTTACAAGTTTCTGTTCCTATTCCATTTAAGTCCCGTCCCACATCTGGGCAGATTTGTTTATTCACTTTTTTGTTTATTCACTTTGTAAAGCATGAACATGGATCCAAAGTAAGAATTAGACAAAAAGGTATCAGGTCCCCACCTAAGTACTTCCACCTTACTTTCAAACACTCCTGAAAAATAAATTACAAATATTAGTTTCTGAATTATCTTTCATGTGTCTGTGGGTTTTTTTTGGTTTGTTTGATTGTTTTTTAAAAATATAAGAAGATACATAGATTATTGTCTTCTTTTCCCTATCTTACATAAAGCTAATATTATATACCCTTATATGCTTTGCACTTTGTTTTTTTTTCACTTAAAAACATGTCAGAGAAATTAGACCATTTCATTTCTTTTTTAAAAACCATAAAATTTTACTTAAAAACATAAAATACCTCAATAAGTTGAAAGATATACTGTATTTATAAATAGGAAAACTTAAGTCACTAAGAAGTATTAAAAGTCTAAAACCACTTGAAATGTTATTTAGCAACTTCTAATAAGTGTGAAGCTGCAGAACTTCCAGCACAATGATTAAGTCCCAAGTTTATACCTAAGAGACACTTCCTAAGATTGCCCCAAAGGACACGTGCAGCTGCATAGTAATCCATTGTCTGGAAGGGTCATAGTTTATTCAGTCAAACTCCCACATGTGAGCATTCACGTTAATTCTGATATTTAATAATTCTAAACAATACCTCAATAACCTTGCATAGATCTATTTTCCTACTATCAAAACTACACAGCTATGATTTAATAAAAAATAAATATTTCCATAATTTAAAAAAAAAGTGTATCCTATAGGGCAAATGCCTAGAAGCTGAACTGCCGGATCAAACACATAAGTAGTTAGGACAGATTTGCCAAATTTCTCTCCATAAATGATGTAATAATTTGCATTCCCACCTGCAACATATGGGAGCGCCTGTCTACCCACAGCCTTGCCAATAGAAGGTGTTATCAAGCCGATTTTTTTAGTCTGAGAAGTAAAAAATGATATTGCAGTGTAGTTTAAATTTGCATTTCTCTGAGTATGAGTGAAGTTGAACATCTTTTTGCCATTTTTGATCTTTTTGTGAATTATTTAATTCTTTGGCCTTTTGGGTCTTTCTCTCTAAATTTTAAAGAATCAATTTATAAATTGTGATAAAACTGGATAACTCTTTGGAAAAAATTAAATTTATCCTAAATTTTAAAAATAATTATATATATGTGCGCACATATGTATATTTGAAAATGTATAAAAATTTGCAAATATTTGAAAATATATTTTGAATATATTTCAAAATATACTGAATACATATTGAAATATATATTATATATTTGCAATAGTACAATGTTGTATAGCATATTAAACTATAGTATTTGCAGTATATTTTACAGATAAGGATTAAAATTCCATACATACATTATGAATAGGGCTAATTTACATAATATTAATTTATAATGGACTAATGTATATGGAATATAAGCTCTATTTCTGTGATGTATGTTTCAAATATTTTCTTCTGGTTTGTAATTTTTTTTCTTTTCTTTTTTATTAAATCATAGCTGTGTACATTAATGTAATTATAGGGTACAGGATGCTAGTTTTATATACAATTTGAAATACTTTCATCAAACTGATTAACATAGCCTTCATTACATTTTCTTAGTTATTGTGTTAAGGTATTTATGTTCTACCCTTAGTAGATTTAACAGGTACCCTTGTAAAATTCATTAAAACTTGACCCACACCTTTCATCATTAACTAAGACAGACTCTCACTGGATTAAAGATTTAAACTTAAGACATTAAACTATAAAAATACTAGAAGAAAGTGCAGGTAAAACACTTGAAGAAATTGGCCTGGGTGAATATTTTATGAGGAGGACCCCTGGGCAATGGAAGCAACACCAAAAATACATTACTGGGATCTGATCAAACTAAAAAGCTTCTGGTTTGTAATTTCTTATTGTTTTATTTCAGATTAATATGAGGATACAAATGGTTAGGTCACATTGTCTGTGTCAGGTAAAGTTGAAGTTGTAAGGCGCCAGCCACGTACACCTGAGCTGGCAGGTTCAAATCCAGCCCAGGCCCACCAAACAACAATGATGGCTGCAACCAAAAAATGGCCAGGCGTTATGGCAGGCACCTGTAGTTCCCGCTACACTGGAGCCCAGGAATTGGAGGTTGCTGTGAGCTGTGATGCTACGGCACTAAAAAAAAAACAAAAGTTGAAGTTGTAGTTGAGCCTTCACCCAGCGGTTGTGCGGTATACCCTCACATCGTGCACATAGGTGACAGCTACCATTCCTCCCTCTTTCTCTCCTTTCCCTCCTCTCTCCCCCTCTAATTTAATTGTGTTTTTCTCTCTTAGAGGGGTGTATCTGTCTCTCTCTTTTGACTTTGTGTAGATTTTGCAGTGCAAAGGTTTTTGTTGTTTTAATTTTTTAAATTTTTATTTCAGATTGATCTGAGGTTCCAAATGATTAGGTTACCTTGTGTTGTTTTAATTTTATAAAGTTGCATTTAGTTCATCTCAATTTTGACTCATAATCAAATGTCTTTCTCTGCGCTAGAGTCTTAAGAAATTGACTTAGTTTTTTTCTAGTTCCATGGTTTCACTTTTACAGTGAGTTCCCTCATCTATTTAGAGATTATTTTTATGTTTAATGTGAGGTACAGATTCCATGTAATTATATTATGTTTCTTAAGACCCATTTATAAAAAGCTTATCTTTGCCCCAGTGATTTAAGATGCTATTCTGGGCTGCACCTGTGGCTCAAAGGAGTAAGGCGCCGGTCCCATATGTTGGAGGTGGCGGGTTCAAACCCAGCCCTGACCAAAAACAAACAAAAAAAAGATGCTATTCTGATCACACATACCACTTTTCTAGTGATCAAATCTATTTCTGGACTTTTATTCCATTCCACTGGTGTGCCTGTTTACTTATGTTCTAGTCCCACACTGATATAGTTGTCTGATTATCATTGTGTTTATGAAGGCAATGAATTTCCTTATGTTAATTTTATGTCAGCTACCTTATTAAATTTGCACTGGGTTAATTTTATAATTCCTTAAAATTTTCTAAGAATCCTATTATATAATCTGAAAATAGAGAATTTTACCTCTTTTTTTAATTTTTAAAATATTTTGAAAGATAGAAGTCTCACTCTGTTGCCTAAGCTTGAGTGCAGGGACACAATCATAGCTCACAGCAGCCTTAGACTCCAGGGCTCAAGGGATCCTCCCACCTTATCCTCCTATGTATCTGGGACTTAGGGTTCAGGCCACCATGCCAGCTAATTCTTTCCTTTTTTGTCTTTAATTTTTGTAGAGACAGGTTCCGTCTGTGTTGCTTAGGCTGGCCTCAGATTCCTGTACTCAAGTCAATCCTCCTGCCTCCAGAGAAGCTGTGGTTACAGGCACTAGCCACTATGGCCGGCTCCTACGTGGTTTTCAATGGTAACGTCCCTAATTGATTTATTTTACACAAATGTATAGGCTAATAGCTCTAATTCAATAATAAATATTATCGGATAGAATTGTGCATCCTTGATCATAGTGAAAATGTTATTAGTGTTTTCCCGCATCTTAAGATGATGGCTTTATTAATGAGGTAAATGCATTTGATCATATTAAAGAAGTAACCATCAATTCATTACCATGTGTTTCTTATTTTGAAATCAGCAATGAGTATAGAATATGCCAAAGTTTTGTTTTCATTTTTTTATTTTCACTTCTCTAGCATCTGTGGAGATATTCATAAGTGATAGTGAGCTATAGTTTTCTTTTGTGTATTGCCCTTATCAAATGGAAGATTCAATAGAATTTACTTTTGTATTCACCTAGGCTTATTTAAATTTCTCTTTTTACAGAAATTAGAGTTTGTAAAAATAGGCAGTCCTAATACATCATCCTCTGACAGGTTAGCCCCCATGGTCTGTAGGGCTCAGAGCAAGAACAGAAATGGAGATCCACTTAACATGTAAATATGTCAAGGTTATAAACAAAGCAAACTGTTGAAAATGTGTTTTATCCTTCTGTTTTGATAAATACATCTTCAGAAGGATATGTAAGACAAGTTTGCATTTAGAGTTCTCATATTCCTGACTGTTTTGTCTGGATCATAATTTCTTAGAACGGTCATCACAGAGTCCTGGGTTTGGGGATTGGTGGTGGTTCTCTTTTTCCTTTTAACCGTAAGTACCCACTGCATGTGTGTGTACACCTGAGCTCTCCTTGGTTATCAGTGTCTCCAAAAAGAGTTGCCTCTGGACCACACTGAGGGCAGTTTGCCCTGTGAGGACGAGGGATGAATTATTTTTTCCTGGTTTGGTTTTTCTGAGTTTTGGGATTTTTTTTCATGACAGTTTATTACTATTATAACGCCTAAAACTATATGTCTAATTTCCTTTCCAAATCTAGCATGGAATAATTTTTATCCCTGAATAATCAAAATCCTGCTGACTTTTATTTGTGTTGTTTAGTTTCTGACCCATGTGTATTAATCTAGGACTTAGGATTGATGCCTGTCTTGAAATATATGAATGATGGCTAAGCCTCCAAATAGATTCTAAATATTTGAAGCAGATTTTTATGCTGAATAGCCAATTTAATCCTAGTAGGCACTCATTAAATGTGCCTACAATAAATTTGAAGTATAAGGAGGTCTGACCATTAATGTAAATTTACATTCCCTGCATTGCTAGAGATTTTTTCTGACTTAAACACATAGTGGACACAGTAGTGTTTTCCAGAAGAAGTTAGAACTATCATGGCTCCTCCCATTACTATCACTTATTCCTGATGAAAAATGGAATCAGTCTACCAAAATGTTTTTTAGTTTATTTTAATTTTTATTATTTTATTTTATTTTAGACAGGGTCTTGTTCTATTGTCCAGGCTGCTATGTGGTGGCATAATCATAAGCTCAGTGTAAACTTGAACTCCTAGACTCAGGTGATTATCTTGCCTTAGCCTCCTAAGCAGATGAGACCACAGAGAAATACAACCATGCCTGGCTAATTTCTTTTTTTATTTTTTTGTATAGACTGTCTTGCTCTGTTGTTCAGGTTGGTCTCAAACTCCTGGCCTCAAGTGATTCTTCTGCCTTGGCCTCCCAAAGTGCTAGGATTATAGGCATGCACCACCATACTGGTACCCAAATACTTTAATATCATTAAAATGTGGAGTTTCATGACACGTTTTCTGAGATTTTAAAACTTCCTCTGAGCTAATGTTCTGTCTGTAGCTTATATCTTTATCCGTACTTATATTTATTACACAAAGAAAATGGTCACGCATCCTGGCATGAAAACATCATTTGATTCTAAGAACTAAAATTAGCACCGGACCCAGAATGGAGGTCAAAGTGGGCAGAACTGTGATCAAATGGAAGCCTCATCATTTACCATCTGTGCTTCTTTGTACTGGGTGTTTAACTCTTCCAAATTTGAGGTTACACCTCTTTAAATTGTGAATAATCTTCCCTAACATGTAGGCTTATTGCAAAATCACATGAAATAATGTTAGAAAATATATAGTGGGAGTTCAGTGAGTTATAATTTTAATTATCATCACAATTGCCTAGAGATGTAACTTCCAATTTCATAACCTAAAAGTCAGCAGTGAAATATTAAAGTTTTGCGTAACGTAATGTGGCTCTATTGTAGTAATAGAATCCACTGGTGGAGAAAACACTTGTCCAAATATGGTTTCTTGCAGTTGCTCATCGTCTAAAAGCCCAGATTTTAAGAGATTGTAAATTAGTAAAAAGATGACAGGATTGGAAGCAATAAAGTTTGCTACCAAATTATAATGCAGTAAGGTTTGCTACCAAAATTATAATACTATGAAGATGAAAAAAGAAGGAACGAATACTACCTAGGAAAAATACCATGAAATTAGATAAATAGTTATATTTAACAACCATTTGATTAATAAGCCATTATTGGTTAATATGAGAGAAGCATGTGTATTTTAGGCAATAGGGTATAGTGAAATTTTGTCCTTGGCCTTCCTAAAGTTGATTGACTTATACTAAATAGTTAGTCACCATCTTGGGTCAATTTTAAATTGTAAGCTAAGGGCAAAAATAACGTCTTCATAATTTTGCTAATGGGGAGGTGCCCTCTAGCTCAGTGAAGTCGGGCACCGGCCACATACACTCAGGCTGGCAGGTTCAAACCCAGCCTGAGCCAGCTAAACAAAAAAATGACAACTGCAACATAATTCTACTAATATTAAATAAAATACTTAAATCACCTAGCCAAACACTTAACATCTGTGGGTGTCCAATTATCAGACCTCCCTCTATAACATTCTTATCAACTCTGTAATAAAATTCCTTTACTAAAGAAATTAATACCTCAGTATATTAGGCAGTGAGAAGAATCTAAAACAGCAAAGGCAATTTCTGACTCTTCCCAGAACCTGGTCTTTTTGTTCTACTGGCCTAAACAGCCTTTCCCAAAGTTCTGGGGAACATTAGGTGGGTCTATGAGAATGAATCATTCTTTAGGCTGCAATTTTATCCTGGGGATGAATGCTTCTAGGTATTATTACCTGAGTGTTGCACTTTTGAGAAAATGCAGAGCATAACCAATGCTATCAAATTTTCAACAGTTTCTCAGACCCTTCCAGAACCCCAGATGTGGAAAGCCATATCAGTCTATACGATCATGACTCCCTATTATGTAGGAATGGATGCAAAGAACAGCAGAGGCTCTTACTAGCTCTGTGGCTTCTGTAAATTACTTAGCTCATCCAAGTCTCATTTGGAAAAGTGAGACAATATTTTCCTGCCCTACATACTGCAAAGGGTCACATGAAGGTCAAATGGGATAATGGATTTAAAAATGTCATGGGGAAAATCAAACATAATGCTTTTGATCATGTAAACTAAGAGCACTATCTTCAAAAGCAAAGAGATTACACAATTAAAGGCTTTTAAATAATGTTAAAAATATGACCTTGGAAACATAGCTAATAGAAAACAAATTGGAGGCAGTGAATGAAGCTGTAAGGACTGACAAGGACATAATTGAAAACCTTGGGAAAAAACTGACGCTGCTTTGGAGCCTCCTTTATTGGCATCTTACCTCGTGTTGTTTCAATTCAGCTGCTGGAGACTTAATTCTAATGTGTTCCTCTCCAGTGCCTGCAACTATATTTAGCCAGGAAAAAAGCAATAGAAAGTGAAAATAAAGAGAGAACAGAAGACAGAGAGAGTTTGGCGTAGTGTCCCAACACCCCAGCTTAGAAAGCCCACCATCACCTTATCCATAATTGTATTTTTGATCTGAGGAACCAAAATCATTAATCTAAAGCAATGGCTCCCACAGAGAAGAAAATGATATTCTCTTTTTGTCCAATATTTACAAGTTTATTGATTATTCTAGTATGATATTTATTATTCACTGAAAGTTTCAAGGGCAAACAACTATACTAGAATCTTGGGAAAAGACTCAAGAAACATAAAATATTACTCCTTGACATCAAGACACTTTTTAATAATATTGTGTCTGGTGGGAAGGGCTATCCTTGTAACATGAAGATTAAACCACAGCTGGCAATGCATCTTTATGAATTGCCAAGGTCAGAAGCATAAAAAGCCATTCTAAGGAAAATAGTATTTGCAGAAAGTGGAAAGTAAAATGCCTGGTCACGGTAAACTAAAATGGGAGTGACGATAGCTAAGCACAGAGAAGTAGAAAAGTAAAAGATCACTGATGTTTACTGGAAAGATCCACAGATGATGTCAGGCTATATTTAGAAGAAGCTATACACAAACAAAGAAAGTGAACTCTTAGAAATTGCTATGAAGGTGCTATGTAATGACATTGCCTTTAATTGCCATATAGTTCCAATAACTCTCAGATAACCACTGAATTACCACAAGGGCTTGATCTTCTCTTATAGATGCATGATATTAATATGAAGGTCCCTAACAATAGGTCACAAATAAAGAACTATTTGCCCAAGGCACCGATGAAGAAATTGAGGTCCAGAGAGGTCATATAGCAAGTAAGTATTGACGCCAACCACAATGCAAATCCAAGTCATTAGAACTTCTATATCAATGCTCCCAGTCAGCTATTTTATATAATATATATATGTGTGTGTGTGTGCATGCATATGTGTGTATATACATTTACATATATATAAATATATTGGATGATTTTTCCAAGTTTCCCTGGCTTACACTTCATTATAAAAAGAAATATATATATAGTTTATATAAATAAATTAATTATATATCTAAACTATAAACTATATATCTATTTATGTAAGTATATATGTAACTATATATCTACTTATGTAAATATAAATAGATATATAGTTTATTTAAATAAATTATATACATATATGCATATATATTTCTTTTTATAATGAAGTGTGAGCCAGGGAAACTTCCATTTTTTTTGTTTGATCTTAGTGCTTTATTGTTTCCCAAAGAATTAATGATAGTAATCGAGGCCATTAATGACAATAACGACAACAAAAATAATTTTCTTCTACTGTTATTTTAGCATTACACAAACATTTGTGAGTAATACTTTATTCCTAATACCTAGAATGTTGTAAACATATAATAAAGTTTTTTGAGTCAAGTATCTCCAAATGCTTTATTTCAATAGTAAATCCCAAATAGGACAAGCACTGTGGTCAGAATTGTGGGAGGGGAAGACATCGTGGCATATTGAAAGATAAGTGTAGTGGGGTGGAAATGGAGACAGTATCCCCAAAGACCATCTGTACTCTCAGTACCAAATTCTGATGTCAAAGAGGGAGGAAATTAACACTGTCAGAAATGTTTTAATGCCCTAAGACCTTCAAAGATCAGTGAATTACTTATGTAAAATATAAATGAAAGGAGTTTTATACTATTCAACACATGTAAAAAATAGCAATGCTTTACTCGTATACTACTTCATAACTTTGCGTTTATTTGCTAGAAGGTATGCTAAGAAATAAGAATGAACATGACAGACCTGATTTCCATCCTAAGTGAGCTTATATTTTATGGAAGATATAGACAAGAAAAGTATTTTTAAAACACTGTAATTTATGATTGTGTTCTGTGTTGTAACATAAACAGAATTTTAGGCAGAATTGGCATCTTAGTATGTTTGCAGGTTGGTTTTTGGACATAAGACCAATGGCTGCAGTATTAAGGAAATCATTATTATGTAATCATCAATATTATTTGGACTCCTGCTATGAAGGGGCAACCTGACATCCTTAACTTCTTTTGAGAAGACTCAACTTTTGTTCTTGAAATAATAGAAAGGCTTTATTTTCCCAAGAGTCAGTTATTTTGAGCACTCAGGAGTTCAACTGTAGTTCAAAATGCCAACATGTTACATTTTCGATTGGGAAAATACGGCAAAGCATAATTTCTAAGAATTCATTCTATCATCCAAGATCCATGACAGCACGTTTTACTGGCATAAAAATGTTTTCTGATAGGGTACGTACCACAAGTGTAAGATACAAACCACGTTATGTCTAACAAGTATGTGTAATACAAAGAGAAGGCGAATGTGATGCTATGGAGAAATGTATAGGATTTGGATAAAGCCAAAATAGCTTAAGTTAATCACCTCATCCTAGGGATCCTCCTTTTCCTTATCTGAAAAAAAAAATTGTGAATAACTAATGTTGAGAACAAAGGTTTCTTTGCTGTTTCTGGTGTTTCTTTTATGGTAAAGGAAAACAGTTAAGGTAATAATCTTGGCTTCCTTCTATCCCATTACTCATTCAGCTTCAGAAAAATTGGAAGAATGTCATCTGAAAGGGAAATTTATGGAGAATAACTTGGATCTTCTCTATTCAACTTATCTCTTTTCTTTTATGAAGAAGCTGCCAAAGAGCCAGGTTTTTGCATGGGGAAGGAGCACTGAGGTGTTAAGTGCAAGGTGGACACATCTATAGGTGTTGAGAAACTTGATATTCTTAGTTGACTATATTTAAACAATAAGGAAATCATGCGCAGATCTGCTTAGAATTTCATTTTTCCATTGGTTCAGACTCAGGCAGGGGAGACAAGTTTTATTTAAACTTTCAACAATTACCATTTGCGACTTACAGCTCTACTTTGAGAATCTAACATGATGATGAATTCGAAAGAGGTATCTACCATCAAATATCCATGTAAGCTTGCGTGTATTTTACTCTAGTCATATACTCTATGAGGAAAACTCAATGTTCAAAAGTAGAAATAAAACTGGAAGGATAGGATTGAGGCTAATGAATTTTCAAGCAGCAGCAGAACATTGCCAGGATACTTGAGTTTCAGATGAAACTGTTTCTGTTGATCCAGGAAGGTCTCATTTCCATCTCTCAGATAAATAGTCTCTGTTGGAGGTGGAATTATGTTGCTCAGAAAAAGCTATGTTGGGGTACTAACCCCTGATACCTGTTTTAGAACATGATCTGTTTGGAAAATAATGCATTTGCACGTGTAATCAAATTAAGATGAAGTTGTACTGGAGTAGGGTGGGCGACACGAATGATGTCCATATAGGAGAGAAGAGACACGGGGACAGGAACACAGTAGAAACACGGACTCCTGATGTGCAGGCAGATGCTGGAGGGATGCACCTGCAAACCAAAGGACACGAAGGATTGATGGCAAACAGCAGTAGTGAGAAGAGGCCAAGAGGGATTCTTCCCTACACTGTGACCCTGCCAACATTCTGACTTCAGACATAAAGATTGTGATGACAAAAGTATTGTTGTGATGAAAAAGTATTAACTACAAGCCTGAGAATTCACCTTTGCAAAATTGGAAATGGCATCCTAATTTTTTTTTTTCTTGGCCAGGGCTGGGTTTGAACCCGCCACCTCCAGTATATGGGGCCGGCACCTTACTCCTTTGAGCCACAGGAGCCACCCATGGCATCCAAATTATTTTTAATGCTGCACTTTCACTCACTTTTCTGAAAGGAATAAAGCCCCTAGAACAATAGAGGTACTGTTGATGTCTCTCATCAGACTTGATGCTTACTGAGCATCAGCAGCGGCTACAGACAGCAGCAGAGTAGAGACATGAAAGAATTGCTTAAAAATGCATTTCTTTCTAGTGTAGTGATTAAGATGCATATCTAAAAATATATAAACTGATAAATGTTTAGTTTTTAGAGCAACCAAGCATAGAGGTTAAGAAAAGGGATGCTAGAGCCAATCTAAGATTCGAATTCTGGCTCTACCTCTTAAAAGCTGTGTGACCTCCAATACATTCCTTTTGGAAGGATGTTTGGAAAGTACTTAGAGATCTAAAAATTGACCTGCCATTTGATCCTTTAATTCCTTTACTAGGTATATACCAAGAAGACCAAAATCACATTTTAACAAAGACATCTGTACCAGAATGTTCATTGGAGCCCAATTCATAATTGCTAAGTCATGGAAGAAACCTAAGTGCCCATCGATCCACAAATGGATTAATAAATTGTGGTACATGTATACCATGGAATATTACACAGCCTTAAAGAAAGATGGAGACTTTACCTCTTTCATGTTTACATGGATGGAGCTAGAACATATCCTTCTTAGCCAGGTATCTCA
>CAUYON010099054.1:0-13071 GCA_963573935.1 Arctocebus calabarensis | reverse complement strand
TATTTATTTTTTTTTTTTTGAGACAGAGCCTCAAGCTATCACCCTGGATAGAGTGCCATGGCATCACAGCTCACAGCAACCTCCAATTCCTGGGCTCAAGCGAATCTCTTGCCTCTGCCTCCCAAGTAGCTGGGACTACAGCACCCACCACAACGCCTGGCCATTTTTTTTTTTTTTTTTTTGGTTGCGGCTGTCATTGTTGTTTGGCGGGCCCAGGCTGGATTCGAACCCACCAGCTTAGGTGTACGTGGTTGGCGCCTTAGCCCATTGAGCCACAGGCGCTGAGCCCCTGGCTGACCTCTTGACAGCAACCTCATGAGAGACCCTGAGCTACAGCCATCAGCTAAGCTGCTCCCCAATTTCCTGACCCACAGAAACTGTATATGATAACACGCAGAGTTTTTGTTTATTTCAGACTGCTAATTTTTAGAGTAATTTGTTATGCGATTGATAACGAATACACGTTGTATGTAAATTTTACCAAAATGCACATGAACTGTTGGGTTCCAGTTAATGCATCAAAACATAGGATGGATTAATGGATGAAGGATGGATGGACAGAACTATAATAAGAGTATAGCAAAATGTATGGGAGAATTAGGTGGGAGGGGGTCTCTGTAAAATTCTTTTTATAATACTTTGCTGTATGTCTGAAAATTTTCATGTTAAAATATTAAAGGGAAATGGCTGAGCAATTTCTTAATGTGGGTGTTAAGTACACAGGCATTCATTTGCTGCTGCTGCTACTGATACATCTCGTTTACTCTTTCCTTTGTATATGTGACGATAGCAATTATTATTTTAGTGACGGAGAAAGGGGACTAGGTGAATGGTCTCGAGCAAGAGTAGGGGAGGATGTGGAACCACTGAGAAAGCTGGACACTCAGAGGAGGCGGGGATGGAAGGGACAGAGAATGGGACCTTGATACCACGGAGAAACCGTGGGAATTAGGCCCAGGGGACTGAGCTGACCAGCTGCTCTGCCTGGGAAGCTGCTGAGGCCAAGAGGATGGTAACAGATGGACACTTCCTTCCCAAATGCCATGTAGCTTTTAAGGGACAAGTAAGGCTGTGTTTGGACCAGAGTGAGCAGGCTATGAGCTGGCAGTCACTGAGATAAACAGCCTCAGTGCCACAGAAAAGCACTGGATTGGTCTAGATTGAATGTATCTTCTCTGGGGAAGTAATTTTCTTTGATAAGCCTCCGTCTCCTTTCACATGGAAGATGGTAATAAAATACAAACCTCCTAGGGACATGGGGAACAAAAGGGGATTTCGGTTACCAGTATTTCTGCACATCTGACTCAAAGTGTGTTGATTTAGGTGCTGCTACATGCTCACACGTATGCACATGGGCACAGGTGCACCCACACCGCAGGTGCTGATCTGTGTTTACCAGCACAGCCCAGAGTCTAGCAGTGGTTCTCAACCTGTGGGTCACGACCCCTTTGTTCCATTTGCAACAACGCAGCAATTAGGAAGGTTGAGGACCACTGGGAGGGACACGCCCAGCAGCTCAAGAGGGCACCCAGATGATAAAGATTACAGCTGATTTTTAACTGTTTTCTTACTTTCTGTTTATCCTGAATTTTAAAAAGTAATGGACTATGTTTTACTTTTATAATGAGAGAAAATAAGCAAAAACAAGACCCGTCCTCACAGCTAGAAACACGCCCCATACGCTACCAAAGGGAGCACGGACAGACACGTACCTTGCTTGATAGGGGACTTGGTGGTGGTGTCCACCACGAAGGAGAACATCTTCCCGCCGGTGCTCATAGGCCGCCTGTGGGTGGGAGCCGGGCCCAGGGTGGGCCTGGGGAAGCCCTGGGACCAGCTCCTCTGCACAGGTGCTGACCGGAGGCCCTGGCAGAAGGGAATATGTGGCGGCGAGGGGTTCGGGGTCGGCTCTTCTGTGGCCTGGGGTGTCTGTGGCCTTGGCCATGGTGCTGGGCTTCTCATCCACGGGTAGGAGACCTGTAAGGGCACACAAAGGGTCAGAGGAGGTTGTGAGCTGCTGACGCGGCCTCCAGTCCTTTGCCCCAGCCACACAATTGCTGCCCGAGGTCTCAGCTTAGGAATCATTTCCCCCGGGAAGCCCTCCTGGACTCTCAAGTTTAGGATGGTGGGCCCTTGCCAAGGGTCACATAACTCATCATGACACCACCATTTAGGGGGTGTGTCCTTTACTCAGGCACCTTGCCAAGTGATTCACATGTATTAATGAATAATTAATCGTTTAATACACTCTGATGACAGGTTGGGCAAGACCAAGTGACTTTTCCCCAAGGCCATAGATGTGGTCTTGAGCTGCTGCGCTGGGAGAACGTCCCGTTTTGAGGGATTAGGGATTTTTCATCTCTCCTGCTGACCACTGTATCCTCAGCACCCAGATTAAAGGCCTGGCACACACGTGGCAGTCCTCAAATACTGGTTGAAAGAAAGAATGGGCCAATCACCTGGGACTCCATAGCCTGTCCTCTTTCTGTCCACACCGTGGGTCTCCCCATCTGACTCCCAATGCTCAGAGCTCTGGGGGGGCAGGGACCCCACCTGTCTTGTTAGCCTTTGGGTCTCAACATCGTCACACCTGATTCCGGCAGAGGCTCCGTAAATCTATCAAGGGAACACTTAATGCTTTGACCCTGGGGAAGATGTTTGTAGCTATTTTCAGTGGAGAGGACATCAAAATCATCCTGGCCAGGGAGGAGGATGTGTGGAAAGGAGCTGAACCCTGGCTTAATGCTTCCAGGTGCCCAGTGGTTAAGATGACCTCGATGAGTGCTATCACCTGGTGCACTGACGCCTTGCTTCCTCGCCATCGCCTTCAGAGAGGACGCTCCTTACTCCTGTGTTAAAAACGAGGCTTGGAGAGGTGAAGGAATCTACCCAAGCACAGGGGGTGGTAGAGACAGAATGCGGATCAAGATCGGATGGATGGCCTCTCTCTCTGTTCTCTCTCTCTTCCCACAATTCTCCCCGCTCTCCTTCCCAATTCTCTTCACAGAAACATCACTTTCCAAGTAAGAGCTAAGTGTGCTGTGATGCAGGGCCATACGTCTATTTCCACAGAGCTCATGTTCCTCCTTCTCTATCCCAGAGAGAATCTGAGGTCAGACACTCATGATAAGGACAAAAAAGAACACGTCCAAAAGAAGAGCAGTGGCACACAGACGTTCTATAACTGGGTTTAATTCAGGAGGAAGGTTCTCCACTCACTCAGGATCCTGAGCCAATCTACAGCAACAGTCTTTCTGCAGAAGGCCAAGGTTCCGTGCTTTCTCCCACGAAGTCTCTTTCGTGGTGTCAGTGAGACGTTCCAGGGAGCTGGGGACACTGGGCCCCACATTCGTAATAACACGAGCCCATTTTATTTTATTTTATTTATTATTTTGAGACAGAGTCTCACTATGTCACTCTTGGTAGAGTGCCATGGCGTCACAGCTTGCAGCAACCTCTAACTCTTGGGCTTAAGCAACCCTCTTGCCTCAGCCTCCTGAGTAGGGACAACCACAGGCACCCGCCACAGTGCCTGGCTATTTTTTGGTTGCAGTTGTCATTGTTGTTTTGCAGGCCATGGCAGGGTTCAAATCTGCCAGCTTCAGTGTATGTGGCTGGCGCCTTACTCACTGAGCCACAGGCACCAAGCTGAATAGCCCATTTTAAATCTGGGTTCAGGCATGCGATTGGGCGTGTTCTGGAACCCTGTTACCTTACACATAGTTCTGAATTTCTGTCCACTGTTACATCTTGGCCCCTCCACCTAGCCTGCCCCCCATTCTTTAGTCTCAGAAGCAGAGGTGCGTTCTCGTGCCCTGTGCTGCCTTCTCCATCCACTCCCATCCTTCTTATCCTCCATGGCTGTCTTTTCTCAATCATTCTGATGCTATTTCTTCTGGTTCAATAACTATTTATCGAATGCATGGGTTGAAGATAAGAGGGGCTAAATTCAAATGCCCTGTCTTCTAGAACACAAATCTAGAGATTATTGGTTGTGGTGGAGGAATCCACTTTCATGCTGGGATACTTTGGGATGGGGAGGCTCTTAAGTAATGGTGCCTCGCTGCCGACTAAGTGCCAGGGTGCTCAAGCCTCACACCTCAAGGTCCCCACGTCTATGGTAGACAGGCCAGAACCCATTCAGCATCCTCTGGAGATTTGGGTCATCTCCTTCCTTCTCTCAGCTTATTATTTTGGGTGGGGTTAGGCAATCAGCCAATCACATTCCCTGGTCACAGTGATTGGTTCAGAGGTGGGGCATGTGGTCCAATCAGAACCAAGGAGACCTGCTGGACACCTGCATCTCTAGTTGTAGGAAATGTGGGGGCTTGATGTGTGGCTGATGGTGCTCAGGATATGGAGCCCAGGAAAGGAGAGAGGGAAGGTGGCTTTTGTTTTGCATTTTTAATAAGAAAAAACAGATAACATAAAATTTACCTTCTTAACCACTTTTAAGGGTATAGTTCAGTAATAAGTATATTCAAATGGGTTGTAGCATGTGTCAGACAGAATTCTCTTGTTTTTTTAAGACTAATATTCTGTCGTATGGACAGACCACAGTTTCTTTATCAATTCACCTGGTGATGGACGCTTTTCAACAGATGAGTGATGGACCATTCATTTGTTTCTTTCACCTCTTGGTTATTGTGAATAATATGCAAATAGAGAAGCTATCCTGAGCCCTGGCTTGGGTCATACCCTAAACTTCTCAGCACTGGGAAGCTGCTGAGAGCTGGTTTCTGTCACTTGCAGCCCTCACAGCCCTAATGATAGGGTCTGTAAAGGGGACCATATATGACGCATAAATGCAGCAAAGATTGCAATCAGCTTTTTGTTAAAGCTTGTTGATTTAGGGTGGCTATAGTTGGAAGGTCAAAGTTGGTCTTCTCTACTTAGCAGTTCTGCTCTATCATAAGGTCAAGGTTTTCCAGCAATTCCTGCTGCTAACTACAAGGAAACAGGTGGCAGGGTGAGAATAAACCTAAGAAAACAACTCATATTAAAGATAACTCCTGGCTATGCTTGAAGCCAAGAGTCAAGGTCAATTACTAATGAGTCTGGTTTTAGGAACTTTAGTTTAAAAAGCTTTGCTAATGGTCTTTCTTTTTTCCCCCCTTGTCTCTGATCCTATGTTACATGGTGGTTGCCTGTTTTGGTTTTTAGGCAGCATATGTTATTCCTGATTTTTACAACACTATATTTAAAATAGGCGGTTGTCAACCACCTCGACACATCCACTGCTGAATTTCTATCAGCTTGAACAAACACTAGTCAATGATTTACTCAAGAAATCGCATTCCATTTTTTCCCAAATTACCTGCCTGTTCTGTGTTATCGCACCAGCGCTTGCTTCTAACCTTATCAAGATGGCAGGGGGAGGGACACACCCTAAAACACCGAGGTAGTTTGGGCAGAGTCCTACAGGACCCCGCATCCTGCCAGGAAGGCTGGAGACCGTGTGTAAGGCAGGCCTTGCCCTTGAAGACCATGTCACGTGTTCTGCCATTTGCAATCATTGTCACTGCTGCTTCTGTGAACCACTGTGGACAGAAGGCATGTGGGTGCCAGACTGTGCTATGCCCTTATGTTCTCATCTGTCAGAGTAACTCTGGGGGACGGGGAGGCATTTTATGCCTTACTTTGTGGGTTAGGAAAAGGAAGCTCAGCAAGGTGAAGTGACTTGCCCAAGGTCCTGCAGCCAGGAAGTGGTGCTGCTGTTTGACTCCAAACTTGTGCTCTTAAAGCCTCCAAGTCATTTGAAGCCATGGTTTAGATCTGCTTTCCACACTCACAAAAGGATCCTGGATCATTGGTTAATGAACAGTAGGAGATTTTCAGAGTTAAAAATGAAAAATAAAAAACAGCTGGGAAGAACCACGAGATGCTGCCTTTGCCACTTGTGAATAGGATTTTCTGGAGACGCTGCCAACTCCCTCACGGGAACGTGATTCACAGAACACGTGTGACACCCCGGAAGCTTCTCAGAGACCCACAGCCTCCACCCAGGCAGGGCCTGTGCATATTCACTGCTGTGCCTGAGGATAGCTGGGGCCTGTTTGTACTGACTCAGAGAGCTGGTTAGTAAATGCTCAGACAGAATTTTGTGAGCCAGCTGATAAACATGGAAATTAATAAAGATTTAAAAATATATACTTAACAATGAAATTACGTCAGCAACAACAGTAAAACATACTTAAAACTCATCTGTCCCTAATTTTTTTGCTATATTTGATTACTATCTATGCTATTATGTGCCCCTACTGAACTGTGCTTTTGCAACCTTGCAGAACAATATTCTGCCTGCCTCTTCCCAACTCTGGCGATGTCGCATTGTAGCTTGGAACTGGTCAACAGGGGAGTATTCACACCCACTACCTGAATCAAGAACCCAGGAAATGCTATAATAAGTCAAGATTGTGATGTGTAGAGATGCTGCAAATCAGGGCTTGATTTTTTATTTTGTTGACTGTTTACACATAAGAAGGCGATAGAGAGGTTGGCACCTGTGGGCTCAAAGGAGTAGGGCGCTGGCCCCATATACCGGAGGTGGCGGGTTCAAACCCAGCCCCAGCCAACATTAACAACAAAAAAGAAGGTGATGGAGAACATATAAAGAACACAGATTAAATTTAAAAGCATGTTGTGTCTATAGCCATTACATTATGAATAGCTCAGAAAAATGAGTAAATACTGTTTGTATTTGAAAGCTATCATCTGGCATAGCAAAGAAGTCACTCATGTCATTGATGAACGGGTGAGGTTCCAGCACACAGCTTTTCTTATTTCACTTTTGTCTCACTCATAAATGTAAGCAAATGTAATATATATATTTTTTAGTTTTCTCTATACATGTACATGTGTTTATTTGGTTTCCACTTTTTGCCTTCACAAAATTAAAGAGGTTTAAAATTTCATAACAATAACAATGTTTAAGATAAGGACTAGAAACAAAAACCACCTAAAGAATGAAGGAAGATAAATACAATCGGAAAAGAAATCAGATGATTGCTGCACCGAAATATTGAGCAATAATAATAATGCCAAAAAAAAGTAACAAATTGTCAGATAAAAGTATGTCTATCATAGAATGCTTTGACTCTGAGGTTCAGTATGGAGCCATCAGTTAACTTCTTTTTTTCCCCCAAATCTCAAAAAAATAGACAACTAATATTTATAAATAAAAATAGAAGATAATATCAAAAAACAGATCATGCCAAATCTTATAGGCAATAGAAAAAGAAGAAATACTTTAAAATCATTCTACTTCATCTGGATATACCTGATATTAAAATTGAAAAAAATATTATTATAAATGGAAATTACAAACATATTTCACTTATAAATGAGGATGTAATATTCAAAAGAACATATTAACAAGTTGAATTAAAAATTATTCTTCAAATAATGTACTTTGATCAAAATTAAATCCAATTTATGTGAGAATTAGTCACTATTTTCATAAATTCTTTAAAAAAGAAATGTGCATCCCTCTAGGAATTCTGTATTAATTATGTAGAAGCTACTGATGCAAAAATGAATAATGTTGGGCAGGTAAAAGGATGCATGAAATATATGAAGAAAGGTTGTATAGGTGTGTACCCTTCCCATATGCTGTGAGTGGGAAGAAAGAGAAACTGGAGCAGAAAAAAGGAATGTGGGTCTGTCTTCAAGGAAAATTAAGAAATGGGCACCTGGAGGGAAGATACCTGTAAGTGACCAGTTACCCTTATTTCTTACTCTCTTGTCTCTTGCTTCATTCCTTAGTACTTCCTCATCTTATATATAGAAAGTTTTGCTTTTCTACTACTGTGCAACAAATTGCTACACATTTAGCAGCTTCAGATAACACATACTTATTATCTTGGAGTTTCTGAGGATCAAGAGTCCATCATGGCCTGTGAGGATTCTTTGCTTAGGGTCCCACATGGTTGCAATTAAGGTGCTGGGTACGGCTGCTACTTCCTCTGAGTTTTGGGGGTCTTCTTCCAAGCTCATTCAGTTTTTTTGTACTGAATTTACTTCCTTGAGGTTGCAGGACTGACATACTGATTTTTTTCCTGTCAACCAAGGCCCTTAGTAGTTCCTAGAGAGCCCATGGCTCCCTCCTCCCGCAGGAGTCCATGTCTGCTGTTTTGAATCTCCATCTTCCTATCTTTGACATTAAGCCCAGATATAAAAGGCTCACATTGTTAACTCAGCCAATCTAAACAATCTCCTTTATGATTAATGCAATGTCAACTGATAAATAAACTAAGTTATGCCTGCAAAAATCCCTTTTGCCAACTAACGTAATCGAGTAAGTGATATTTCACCATAATAACAACTTCTACCCACGTTGGACAGGGAGTGGGGAAGAATTATAAAAGGAAGCAGTCATGGCAGGCCATTTTATAATTCTGTCTACCACATGGAACTGAATCTAAATTTTTTAAGATGACAGGGTGGAATTTTAATAATGGAGTGTCAGTTCCTAACAGAGAGGACTCTATATTGAGAGGTTCGCTTTGCAGAAAGTGATAGTTAAGTTAGGTGTACAGAAGGTGTTTTTCCAATCCTACAAGCTGAGCAGAGTATTTTGTATGGCTGAAATACCAACAGAGATGTCCAATCCCTGAGAAGGTGCCTTAAAACAAAAAGAAATAAAAAGAATAAAAGCTAATAAGCAAAGACAAATTTAAAATAAAAAAAAAAAATCCCTAGGTGGTACATGTAGCTCAGTGGGTAGGGCACTAGCCACATACACTGAGGTTGGTGGGTTAGAACTCAGGCCAGGCCAGCTAAAACAACAATGACAACTGCAACAACAGCAACAAAAATAGCCGGGCGTTGTGGCAGGCGCCTGTAGTCCCACCTACTTGGGAGGCTGAGGCAAGAGAATCGCTTAAGCCAAAGAGTTTGAGGTTGTTGTGAGCTTTGATGCTACAGCACTCTATCGTGGGCGACAACTTGAGATTCTGTCTCAAAAAAAAAAAAAAAGAAGAAAAAATTTTCTAGAATGGTTTGATTGTCTTGAGGAGAGATGAAATAGTAAATGTAAAGTTAAATTATAACATTATTTTGAATTAACAAGTAGTTTATCTAGCCTAAGTCCTAATCTTATTATTTTATAATACACTTTAATTATAACCTCAGTCATTTTTACCTTACTGTCATATTTTGATGTAGTGCCTGGTTTATCATAGACCAATAAGAGATATTTGAGGAGCAAACATATCAATTAACATATATCTTTATAGTACAAACTGTTCGGAGTAAACTTGGTTTT
Source organism: Arctocebus calabarensis (assembly GCA_963573935.1). Classification (NCBI taxonomy): domain Eukaryota; kingdom Metazoa; phylum Chordata; class Mammalia; order Primates; family Lorisidae; genus Arctocebus; species Arctocebus calabarensis. The sequence goes on along the minus strand of CAUYON010099054.1, from coordinate 3,806 downwards.
TCTGTTTTCTGTGATAGAGGAACAGTAGCTATCCTTCATTATATAACTGAAAAAGGCAATTCTTCATTTCTTAGCTGATAACCCAAACTTTAAGCAAATGCTTAATAACATAATCAACCTCTAAATAGCACCCTACTTAAATCTAACTTTCTTTGAGCAGAAGCAATCACCTTCGCTTAATTTGATTGGATATTATTGAATTCTTAATCTTAAAATTTCTGGTTGCCATGGTTGGATATTCATGAAGTATCAAAAATGTTCTCTGTTGGAATAAACATCATTTATATGTATCAAAAAATGAAGAAAATACTATACTCAGCACTGTTAATGAAACATTGAATTGGGTACTATCAAGAGTCAAAATGAGCAGTCCACATAACTACTTCAATCAATGGTCATCAAGAAAACCATTAAGAGTAACAATCACAGCAACTATTTTGTAATAGTAATATTACATAATGGGGGGCACAGGAGAATCATACATAGTTGAAATTTAAGATATTTACAAACATGTGAAAATATTTTACTTTGTTCCTACTAAATAATTTTAGGAACCTATTATAGAAAGTGTTAACAGTATTGAGGCTTGCCTTTTCATCCTATTCCTAGCCATCTTTATATAGAATGTAAATTGATAATAAAGTTCTCAGGGAGAAGCAACAGGAAAAGGTGAAACCAAAGAAAGAAGGATCAACAATCTAACATCTTAACTATAGGAATCCTGTTGTAGGAACTGTCTTCTCTTAGAGGTTACAGGAAATATGCTATCAATTCAAAATGAATTCTATTGATTTTCTGCATAATCTCAATTTAATTTCCTATGTTTTAGAGTGCATAAGCTAAATTGAACACCTTAAAACAGAATTAGGTAACTTAGGTTTCATCAATATATAGTTTTTAAAGTGAATAGTATCTTCAAACTGTAAAAAAAAAAAATAGAGTATCGAATTTGCATCAGTTTCAATAAATATCTCACCATCTTTACTAGACATGTTCCTCTGGAAGAAACAGCCTTTTAATTTCTAGCAGAAATCCAAGTTGTGTACTACAAAGAAAATTATTTTAAGATCTCAAGTAATTCTTTATTTACCTAGCTTACTCTTTTGTTTTTAAGTGGAATTTTTTTAACACCTAGTCTAAAGAGAGAGAAAGAAAAAGACAGAGAAAAAAGGAAAAAGAAGGAAAGGATAGGAGAAGAGAGGAGAAGAAAGGAGAGGAGAGGAAAGGAAAGGGAAAATAAAAAGTGCAAGCTGTGAATTATAGTATTTTTGATTTCCAAAGTGTACATATTCTGACTATGGCCAAAATCAAACTTCCAACATAAACCAATTAATGCAAAATTAGATGTGCACATTTGGTCCCCATGAGCTCTTGTGAATGAGCACTGGATCAATATATCCATGTGAAAAAATATCCATAGGACATCTACTGTCCACGCCCTAATCTCCAAAATATCAGAGTGATAGAGCTGGTTTTAATAGGCTCCAGATGACATTATATCCTACAGATTCTTCTAAGTTAATTTGAAAAGTAAATGAATATGGCTGCTATCACCATGTGACTGTTTTGCAAATGTGAATCAGGGACAGAAATCCATGTCCAAGACATCTGCCCAGAAAATAATACAACATACTTGTGGAGGTCTTCAAAGTCATATTTTTGACTTCCTCATTTGACAGAAGAAAACCATCCAAGAGGAGTTAAATGGTTTAGTCAGGGTTTAGATTTTAGGTATGGATTTGTTAATAAGTATGACTTCAGTATTTTCACAATAAGCTTCCTGAACATTCATTTTTTGCTTTAAATGCTTTGGTATCTTTTACCCATTTGAAGTGAAAGCACTCGACTATGAAAAAGTAAAACTTTGTTTAGACACAGGAATAACTTTAGAAACCCCTGGTGATTTATACAGATGGCATGAGCTTCATGATTTCTTACAAGTTCCAATAGGGACCAAGTACCATGAGGTTGTTCTTTCAGGAGTGGAGAAGTAGCATCAAGAACCTGCAGGCAAGGTGGCGCCTGTGGCTCAGCGAGTAGGGCACCGACCCCATATACCGAGGGCTGCAGGTTCAAACCCGGCCCCGGCCGAACTGCATCAAAAATTAGCTGGGCGCTGTGGCGGGCGCCTGTAGTCCCAGCTACTTGGGGGGCTGAGGCAAGAGAATCGCTTGAGCCCAAGAGCTGGAGGTTGCTGTGAGCTGTGACTCCACAGCGCTCCACCGAGGGGGAAGAGACTCTGTCTCTACAAACAAACAAAAAAGAACCTGCAGGCAAGTGTCTGCTCTGTTTCAGCTTTCTGTCTCTTTAGACTTGCCTGTGCTTTATTATGTTGGAAGAAGTGAGGCAGCCAAGGAGACTCATTCAGCAGCTGAGGAGAACTCCTAAGTCTTATATTTTTACTATTAGAAAATAATTAGTATCCTCCATTAATCCTTTTAGGTTACTCATAAACATATGCTCTTACCTCTAATCTTACTGGGAGTGATTACATCATCTCTTTAAGTAAAAGATCACATTTTAAAACCCTACTTTATTTCTAGGATATTTCTATTTCTAGGATATTCCTTTATGTAAGCCAAATTGTGTAGTTATATAATGCAAACTATAATTTCTACCTCATCTTCTGCTTAACTCAATATTTCTAATATTAAATAGTTTTGTCTATAGTGTATTTTCCCACTTTCATATCATATTTATAAACTTTTTCCAAAAGATTCAAGTATATCTTAGGTTACTATTTACATTTATATTCATGGTTGAAAATTTGGATCAATTTTCTTGGTTGTAAACTAGTCTCACTAATGTTCTTTAAGCCATGTTTCTAATCACTGGAGAGTCTGATATTAGGAACTGAAATCCCTATACTCCTACCACTTATTCTTCTTCACTGAATTATCTTTTCTTTTCTTTTTTTTTTTTTTTTTTGCAGTTTTTGGCCGGGGCTGGGTTTGAACCCGCCACTTCCAGCATATGGGGCCGGCGCACTACTCCTTTGAGCCATAGGCACCGCCCACTCACTGAATTATCTTTTATTAATACCAATTTAATTTTTATTCCAGCCACCTCTCAAATTTATCAATCATTTTAAATTTCAATTGGATTATGTTCAAAGGGTGATTGAGACCCCACCCAAATTGATTCCAAAGGAAAATATAACCAACAAGTGATCTTCTTTGCCTAGACATAGTAAATCTAATAATAAAGCATAACAAAGTACTGGGAAACTTCAAATAATATGCCTAAAAACTCACCATAAAGTTATTTTTAACTGCACTCCGAATGTTTTCTTCCATTCAATTACCAATTCACATTGCAATAATATAAATATATGTGTTCAGCTACTAATGAATACTTTATGTAAAATGAATACTAATAGTAAAAGAAAATACATACGGTAAATACCTAAAGTATCACAGGAAAAAAATCATATGACACCACTAAGGGGGGTGGTATACCTGTGTTAAATCTAAAGTTAGTGTTTCCCATTGGACAGACTATAGGCCAGAAGGCTATTAGAAATACATAGCTGGAAACTGAGTGTGTACATGAGCCTAATTGTCACTTACATAATGAAGTGTAGTTTTTATTTAGATGTGGAAATTATATATCTTCCTCTGTAATATTAATTGGAAAAACTTATTTGAAACAATCACTCATAGCTAGTTCTTTTTTTTTTTTTTTTTATAATTTTATTGAATCATAATTCTGTACATTGGTGCAATCATAGGGCATGATTCATATACATTCAGAAATGTTTTCATCGTACTGTTACAGATAGCCTTCATGGCATTTTCTTGATCACT
>CAUYON010099053.1:0-41903 GCA_963573935.1 Arctocebus calabarensis | reverse complement strand
GTGTGTGTGTGTGTGTGTGTGTTCCACATCAAACTCCATACATTCTCTCTTCCATCTCTTTTCTCTGTGGTCCTTACCTATGTCTTTGGCAGGTTAGAACCTGCTTTTCTTCTTGGTCTCCCTCTCTCTAGTTGTTTGGCTGCTCAGCCTGCCCTGCTTGGTTCTGTTGTTTTTTGCTTGTTTTGTGGGGTGCTGGAAGGTGACTCAGGTTCCTCCACCCTCTCTGTAACTACTGCGTAAAAGCTGAGGGACTCTTTGCTCCTTTCTGAGGGTTTGGAGGAGATTCTTTGTACCCTGGTTTCCAGTCTCTGGGACATGGAGAGTCAAGACTCGACCCTACCTCACCAGCTCTCTCTTGGCTTTTTGGAGTCAGTGGAATCTGTAATGAACACACGATGAAGGGAGTGACTTTTGCTTGTGAGTTCATTCTCTGGCTATGATGTTTGTCCAGGAGATGAACGCCTACAGAGGCACACATCTTGTGCTGAGGGATCACAGCCGCGTTTCCATTGGCTGCACCGTGGGTCTGTGCAGGAGCGACCTGCCCCAGCCACCAGGTCCCCAGCAGGGCTCTCTCTGTGCTGCACCCGCTTCAGGGCCATGTGACTGAAAACCTTTGGGGCACAATGTCATCTCAAAACCAAGATTAAAGCAGATTTGTGAAAAATTTGGAACAATAAGAAGTAACCCTCATGGCATAGGGCAGAGGAAATTCTTTAGAATCTAGATGTATTATCTTGATACGAAGTGGGAAATTAGTAATGAGGGAACAATGGGGAGCGTTAGAAGTCAGCACAGTCTGATTGCAAATGATGTGACTTGGGGAATCCCCTGTGAGACATGGGGAATTGTGGGAGTGACCCCGCAAAATTGGGTAAGTCATTGCATCCAGAAACAATTTGTTCAAGAAAAAGTGCCAACGTGATGCTGAGATGTTATTGGATACAGAGTCAGGGCTGTTAAGCTGTATGCTTAGTAAGAACAGTAATGGACAAAGATATCAAACGGGAATCAAATCTAGATCCTGATTTTAGGATTGGATAAATGTATCTAAATGGCAGGTAAATATCAGCTGGTGTTTGCTACAAATAATTCTACAAGCTTTAGCAGTTAATTCGACTACTTAAGTAAAATACAACTAACTGCGTATATTCTATTCCATGTAAGATGTTGAAATGATCAGAGACAATTTACTTCTCATAGCCAATATTCGGATTTCTCAACCGGAATATAACAAAATGTAATGCATCAACAAGAAATTCCTTTCTCTTTTACTCAAATTTTAATTTGTATCACTAGCTTTTAAAAACCTCCAATAGAGAGAGAGCAAAAACAGACACAGGACAGAAATAAACAAAAAAGGCTGCCATGGTGTTTTCTTGGCTGGTTAAAAAAAAAATCTAGGGAAATGTCAACTTGCCTTGAATGTGGAAAGAATGATAGCAGGTGTCATGCGTGTCCATTTAAATAAAGGGTATTGATCTCTCCTTATCGTAAACTGAAAAACCCATGGATCCTTGACATTCTATTGGCTTTTTTCTCCAAAATCTGTTCCAGAAGGCAGCATTTGTTATGACATCCTATTCTATTCATCATGACTAGAAGAAGTCAGGTGTTTGTCAATATGTGTTCTGAGCAGTGCTGTCTCTGTTTGAGTGGCATACTGCAGATGAAAATTAGTCTGCAAAATCAGCTACTTCATACACTCAGTCCCAATAGCATTCACACCTATTTTATGGAAATCACAAAATGCAAGAAAAAATTTACTTTTCTCTGTGTGCATGTTTATCCTTTTCCTTCAATATATTGTATGCTGGATTGTACTTTGGGAAACATGAAATGTAAATGGCAATAAAATGCACGCACATAAATTCAAACAATCTTACTTTAAGATGTTTTGCTGAATTTTATCCATATAGAGTTGTATGACTTGAAATAGTCTACATTATTCCATAAAAACAAACAATCTCAGAGAATTGACCTGTTCCTTCAGCAGGGCCGTCCACTCTGCGTCTGGCTGAACCCTCGGGACTGCCCTCTCCACGTGTTACTGAATGCTTCAGGCTGATTCAATCAATCAGCTTAGTGTGGGCCTTCCTTGTTGGTATGTGCTTCTGGAAAGAGGCGAGTGCAGAGGCCCCAGCCAGGGACCTTCCTTCACAGGGAAGTCGAAGGTGTGTTGACTGTCCCATACACCCAGGTACAGAGGAGAACCGAATATCAGGGAACAGCGATTACTCAACTGGTCTTCTGAATTCTTCTGTTGCTCAAGTTTGCCCATAATCATGCCTACAGCCTTCAACACCATAACAAAGTAATAGTTATCTTTTATTTAGCTTTCAGTAAGAGCACGGCACTGCTCTGAGCACTCTGGGTGTGTTCTTTATGTAATGCTTAAGCTGATCCCTGAGCCGAGCAGCATAATCTGCATTCCTGGTGGTGCCCGGCTCGTGTCATTACTGTTGGGTGGTGCCCTGCTCGTGTCATCACTCCCCGTGGTTCCCATCTTAGTGATGGTGCAGGCATCACTTAGCAAGCATGCTGCCATGATTCAAACCCACGTCTTTTCCTAATTTCAAGGCTTAATGCCCATGCCACTGTCTCAAACTGTAATTTGCTTCCATTTGCCAATTCCTGACTGAGTTATTTTCTTTCAAAGCTCAGCATAATGAAGTTCTTATAAAATGAAATTTGAAGGTAAAGAATAGGAAAAAAAGGGTTAGAAGCTGATCTATATCCCATTTTCTCTATCACAGTAACACTGAAGGTGGGAAAAACAAATGAAGGAAAAATAATGACGGGGAACTCTGTTTTTAAACATACTAATAAGAATGTTGGCAGTGTTTACTAACGAAAGCTAAGAAGGAGCCACTGGTGCCAGGTCCCTTCCTGCAGCTCCTGAGAGCTCAGTGCTGCCCAGGTAGAGGCCTGCCCCAGCCCCACTGACCCTCCTGGCCCAGCTGGCCTGGCTGTGTGCACCACCTGAGCACCCGGCCGGCCTGGCTGTGTGCACCACCTGAGCACCCAAGACCACCCTCTGCTTCCAGGTGGTGCTTGCACCCTTGCCCCCATCTCTTGCTCATCTTCTTGGCTCTCTGTACTCTCTGACCCCTCCAAAGCACTGTCACACAAAAGATAAAAAAAGTTCCATGGTCCTTAGCCACACATTAAATGTGGCTAAAGAGAAACAGTTCTTAAAACTGAGATGCCTGGCCTCCTCTCCTTGTAAGTGTTCTTCCCAAATATTGTGTGTTAGAAAAAAATAACAAACCCAGATTTATTTCTTGGCCTCTTCTGTTACTGATGTCTTACGGAGATACTATTCTATGCTTGTGGAGACAACGATTCATTATTTATCTCACCGTGATTATGAATGGCTAGCAGACGGAGGCCATGCTTTGTGGGAGCCGGCTTTCCATGAAGAGCTGCATTCAAGCCTTGAATGTGGTGGATCACCTCTGTGGATTCCCACAGGGGTGCAGAGAAAACCACCCTTATTTGAATAACATTCCACCACACTCTTTATCAAACGCTGTTCTATGGAATGAGAACCTTGATTATATAAAAAATTATGCCAGGAAAGAAATGTTTTGTAGTCAAATCATTGTGGAAGAACATACCCTGCTCATGGTTGGGAAGAATCAATATCATTAAAATATCCGATATCACTCAAAGATCTACATATTTAATGTAGTTTCCATTAACATACCATTTACTTTGCCATACTTAAAGTGCCTTACTTTGAGAATCCAGACCATTTTTTTGTTACATCAGGGGCTAGTAAACATTTTCTTTAAGGGCCAGATAATAAATGTCTTAGGTTTTGCCAGCAAACAAACATAACAGCATCAAGAATAGAGACTCCCCTGTAGGTGCATAGACATATAAGCACTTTAAATATGAACATTTGAAAATGAAAAACTGTTCTTGGTTTGTGGGCCATAAAAAAGAAACAGCCACTGGCTATCAGGCCATAGTTCACCACCTGAAATATTGTGTTGAGTTTTTGAAACATGAACAATTAAATACTTGCTAAATAAATCTTCATTTAGGAGACCTTAGGATTTAATTCAAAAATTGGTCAAAGAAAGAGCTTGCAAACACAATTGATTTTACTTGTTAACATTGTCCGTTCTACTTATACTTGGAAAAAGACATAAACATTTCCCCCATTTCTTTAAATTATGTATTGTTTTTCAAATCATAAAAGAATTACAAGAATAAAAGCAGAGAAAATAAACCTATATCTGAGAGATAAAGACACCTAAGGCATTATATGTTATTTCAAAGTGTTTTAAGTTGTATTTTAAATTCTACTATTAACTCTTTGGGCGAGTATAGTCCGTGTCCTCGTGGGTTTCAATGTTTACAATTGTTGCTCAAGATCGTCTAAACAGGGCACTTCAGCTCAGCGTGAGAGATGTGGGCCGCCAATAAAAGGCACCAGTGATTGATTTTCCATTTCGATGGATTTTTTTCACATTTTTTTTTTGCCTTTTTCTCTAACTTTCTGTTAATTAAATGAGAAGTGAAGCAAAGCAACCGTTGAGTGGACCGCAGTGACCCTGGTGGAATCTCTCTTTAAGCAGCACAGCATAGCCACCAGGTCAATGCACTCACTGCTGTCTGCTGCCTTGTGAGCCCACCTGGGCTGTGGGCACAAAGTCCCCTTCTGGGGAGCAGCTGACACCCAGCCAGGGCACGTGCTTCAGTATGTAGAGAGCAGCTTCTTCCAGTTTATTGACGACACATTTTCTTTTCAGTGCACTGAAGAGGAAATGAGCACGTACTAGTGTTCGTTGTCATAGCTGCGCATTGCTGAAGTCTTCCGGAACCCATCACAGCTCTCGCCAACAACGTCACGGTGAGATTCCGCACATTCCCACAAGTGTCTTTGAAAGGATTTTAGCGAGATATTATGAAAGTTGCAAACACATACTGTGTTTCTTAGATTCAAAATCTGTGTGCACTCGAGTGGTTATTAACTACAATAAATACTGTCCTTCTTGGCTGCTTGATGAACAGGGTCAGCTGGGGATTTTTACATCTATTGGTCTCAAATGGACTTTTTAAAAAGCTCTCTAAATAAATTTGCCTGCATGTTCAAAAGTGAAGGAATAATGCCAAGGGAAGAGAGACCAAATTCTGCCAAGACAGACAAGGCTGCTGATGACGTATTAAGCACAAATAACAAAGAAATGTGGTTTGCGTTGCTTTGCCCCACCAGCTTCAAGCCGGTTCCCAAATTTCTGTCAAATTCTAATATTGGCAAAGAGCAAAAACCACACAAGCAGATTGAACAGCCGGGATTGTCCAGTTCACATTTCAGGAAAACAAAGAGCGGTTAAGCATCTCTGACAGAAAATAGTTTAGAAGATGAATTCCAGTTAACGAAAGGAGTGGCAGAGAGGGGGGGGGGAAGAATATTCAGGGAAACACAGACGCCCCAAGCATTAGACTCTTGATTATTTTCTGTTACCACATTTCTTGGCACTGACAGTTTACATTCAACTTCTAAGTTAAAGAGGGCGGTGTAGGAGGAAACTTTCGTATTTGAGATTTGAGAGGCACGGGGCTGACGGCGTCCAATAGAACAAGGTTTGCAGGTGACTCCTGCAGGAACGTGCATGCTGGTGACAGGTGTGGCGATGACACTGCTATTGTGAGGGGCCCCATTACCCAGCCATTCAGACGCTGCTTGAGTGCCTGCGGGTGGAAGGATCTTAACCAGATCACATTTCCAGGCTCTCCCGTTCATTTTCAGCTTTCATGCAGAGTTCATTTTAGAGCATACTGACACCGTGTCTTTGTCACAAGAAGTTCCTGGGCAGGTGGAGGAGGGAAAAATAGCCTTATTTTCTTTTAAAAGATGGGCTGATGACTTAAGAACATAGCAATTTGTAATGCCTCTGGAGTCCTCTGCTAATACCCACAGCACAGAAACATGAACTTCGGTTTGGACGGGTGATCATGGGCAGGTGGCCAAGGTGACCACCCTGGGACTGCTGTGCACCGTGCGTGGGTTCAGGCAGGATTCTGAGGACCGAGGTCTTGGTTTCTGTGTCTACACTAAATGTATCTCATATTTGGATGGTTGGCTAAGAAGACTGACCACTGCACAGTGAGAAACAGAAATTACAAGCTCAAATGGAAGTTGGGTAAGCCTTTACACACAGCCGTTATTTTCGTAACTTCCTTTAAATTGTTCGTCACTTTCCGTGCATTAATGTTCCACGCACGTTTCTGTTACTTTCATAGGTTGAGGTTCTTGGATCCTTGATGTAAACAGGAATCTGAGGACATGGGATCAAACAGGAAGACACAGGAAACCACGGAGGGGTGAGTAATGAAACTGGACAGGCCACGAGAGGCTTTCTGAACAGTGTCAGTGCCAACCGTGGCTAAGAACCGGTAACTGAATCAGAGCTGTGGTTTGAAGTTTGTCACTGAGTGCCAGTCTGTAGCTTTCTGACCCCAGTTCTGCTCATCTTAAATCACCTCCGTGGAAAGCCCTGAACCTTGGCATCAGAGCCCAGAGTTCTGGCGTCTTGGCCACAGAGTTACAACTCGACAGTCCTGTGAGCCTCAGGTCCTCTCTCCTAGTAAACTTCATCAGGCCCGCTCCCCTCCGTTCCTCCCAGGCTGGCAGCTTCTCAGCTGGATTCTGTGTCTCATCAGGCTCAGATGCCAAGACGGCTCATCTGAATGACCATTCAGGAAAACGTCCACTTCCACGGCTCCAGCTTACCATCCGTGTCACCCACTACGTATATAGTCTCTGGGCCTGGATCCTGGAGTACGAGCTGCCATAATCCTATCTATTCTACTCATTTGTTCCTAGATTCATCAGAACACTAAATATTTAGTTATTTAATGCTTAAAACAATCCTATTGTCATGGAAATCAGTTCACTAGGATTTCATTTCCCTAAATAATATCTCAAATATGAGCAAGATGATTTCAAATACTTCTATCTTTTTCTTTTGAAAATAAACTGCTTATAATAAATATTTATACAATATTGTTTAGTTGAGAATATATGTATAGCATATATGATAGTGTTGAAAGTCTTAATTTATAAATATTGTTTGCAAATTAATTACTAAGTGAGACCTCCAGAAATGTTGAACAGGTAATTCATCAAAAAAGAAATGACCAGGGAAGATAGATTCTCAATGACAGCTTTATCAAGAATAAGTCATCTAAGAACAATGAGGTTATTAGCACGTTAGCATGGCGGGTGTGTTTAACCAGTCACTTACGGCACTGGCTGCAGTGTGGTGAGGCCCCAAAAGATGTGGCCTTGTGATGACTCTTTTAAAAATATTTCCTGTGGAAAATATACATGATGTGTGGAAATACGCCTATACCAGGGATAATTACCATACCATTATTTTTAAAATAGTGAATGAGAAAGAAAGAAAGCAACCTATATATCCGATCACGATATTTTTTGAAAGATTAGGAAGCTACCAAAAATGTTGTAGAGGAATATATGGAAATGTATTCATAATTCACATCTATGTGGAAAAAATATTTACAAGTTCTGTCTAGTTTTTGTTATTTATATAATTTAAAAGTGATTAACTATTCCTTTGAGCTTAGAATGTCATCAACATCCAGTAATCGTCAATCTATCATTTCAATAATGTATTAGGTACCACGTGTAAGGTGTCTGCCTGGCTCAACTTAGACAATGAAATCAGCCTATACTAGCAATAGAATATTTAAAATAACCCTTGGTCAATTTTTTTGTTATAATTTTTTTCTGCAAATATTTGAGGAAAGAATGAGATTTTCTTCATGGAAGAGTCTTGCTTACTATCGAATGATACTTAACATTGGATGTTTTTCTCAATCAAAATTAGAGTACTTCACACTGATAATGCTTTCATGTTCTACAGTAGAACCTCTGTAGATGACCACCTTCCCACACTGACCTCCTCCTCACACTGACCACCTCCCCACACTGACCACCTCCCCACACTGACCTCCTCCCCACACTGACCACCTCCCCACACTGACCTCCTCCCCACACTGACCACCTATCAACACTGACCACCTCCCCACACTGACCACTTCCATACTCTGCCCTCCTCCCTACAGTGACCACCTCCGCACACCCACCACCTCCACAGCGTGACCACCTCCTTACACCAACCACCTCCATATCCTGACCTCTTCCCTACACTGACCTCCTCCCCACACTGACCATCTCCCCACACTGACTGCCTCCCCACACTGACCTCCTCCCCACACTGACCATCTCCCCACACTGACCGCCTCCCCACACTCACCTCCTCCCCACACTGACCACCTCTTCAACCCTGACCACCTCCATACTCTGACCTCCTCCTTGCACTGACCACCTCACCACACCGACCATCTCCATATCCTGACCTCCTCCCCACACTGACCACCTCCTTAACTTGACCTAATTATCATATACCGCATATATGTGTTAGTTCAGTAGGCCTAATTCTTTATGTTGATGCCTCTATATGTTATCCAGTTTGTAACAGTCTCTTGGGTGGTCAATTTATAGAGTTTCTACCATATTTTATTGAAAACTGTCAGAATATTCCGCAGGTCACTGAGAAATCCCTATAGCAGTAATCAGTTCATACATTTGGACCTAATTTGCTGCTGTTTTTGTGCAGCCTAACATGAGGGAGGTAAGCAGAAGCAGTGTCTTTATGGAGGGTGCATGGTACATTTTCTGCATTTGACAATTTACAGGATGAGTGGATGTAATCGACAGGAGTAAACTGTAAATGTTAATAAGCATTTTAATAACTATATGTAATAATAAATGCTCAAATGAGTGAAATTAGAAAAACAACAAAACAAAATTATAGAAAAAGATTAAAATAATAAAGATTTAATATAAATATCTTCATATAATCATAATGAATAAACAATAATAATAATATATTTTAAAGTTGTATTTCTGCTATGTAAGAATGTGAAACAGAAGCATAAAACAACAATATTATTAAACATTATTTGGTACAATCCATCAAGTGATAACAAAGTGCTAATATAAAGTTTGTGGTAAGATAATGGTCAAAATGCCATTATTTTTCTAGCATGATCAACACTTCACCAATTGCAGAAACCAACAACGTATTTATACACCTGTTATTCTTTGAAGTCTGTGTTTTACATGTGTGTGCACTTGCTTCCTTACACACTCTCTCTCTCACACAATGCTGTGGACACTCTTAGAAGTGTCCAGAAAACTAGCTTAGATTAATGGACTAAAGCAAAATAGTACAACAAGAGAAAGAGATGATACACAATAACATCGTAAATTTATGCGTTATTTTAAAATGTGTTGAGAATACAGAAGGCACTCAAATATTTGCTGAGAGTATAAATAAATGAATGAATGCTAAATTTAGTTTGCCTTTATTTGCTTTATTGGGGTTGTTGGAAATCTCAGTATCGGTTGGAGCCTAAACTAGAATATTACTAAGTACCAGCTTCTTCTATATGGTTCTTTTCATTTTCCCCTTTGTTCCATTTGTGCATATATGTAGAAATGTAAGCACATGCATATTATGTCTATATATAATTTTTGTGTTTTTATTTTGGATATCATTGATAGTAGATAAAAATAAAGGAGATACACAATTAATTCAAATGTATGCAGTACTTAAGTTCACAATTACCAACATATTTTTGGTCTTTTAATATATCAACAGAAATCTCATATAGTCTGTAATTTCAACCTTTAATACTAAAGCATGCATCTCTAGTAGGTAAGATTATTTTAAAAGGCAAAACTTTTCTATCTTTAACAAACTGAAATTTTCCTTTATCATAATCTACCAGAAGGTCCAAGTAAAAATCTTATTCAGTTTTCTCAAAAAATAATTTTACAGTCAGTTCCTAAGAATTAGGATTCAAAATGTTTATCCTTTGCATTAAGGTAAAAATTGTTTTAAATCTCTTTTATCTGTATCCTTTTAATCTCCCTTTACTCTACTAGCCTTGTTATTCATTGAAAAAATTTGGTTTTGAACATACAAATTTCTCTTTTGTTTTAGTAGAAACTGACAATTAAAACTACAGATTTGCTTATAATCAATCATCTTGAAAGAATATTTCATAATTGATATTTTTTACTTTCTATTGCCTTATAAGTGATTTTTCTAACTTGAGTGATGACAGGTATATTTGTCAAAATTTTTCTGTGTAACAAAATCATTATGCATTTATTTAATGAATAATACTGCAAGGCAAGGATAGACTAGAAATTGTAATAGACAATTATACAAGGACTAGCTGGTTTTAAGTGGCCTCACTCACATGTATGATGGTTATTACTAGTGAAAGCCTTGGCAGTATTTTTCTTCATGGGGTATTACATGTTTGTTTTGGGAGTCAAGTAACATGTGTTATAAACTCTTCTACTGTAGCTAACAAAACAGCCGTAGATAAAACACAAATAATTGAACATGGCTGTGTTCCAATAAGACTTTTTGCATGAAAATAGATGATTGGCCTATGGGTTGTATTTTGCCAACTCTGCTATAGTGGAAAAGAACAATAGAAACAGATGGTGATTTTCAGCAGAATATAGATGAAAGCTATAATAAGTAATCTAATAAGGCATAGTAAAAGTCATAAAAAATATAGGATGAATTTATTATTAAATTTAACATGATTGAGAAAAGAATAGGTGGCTTAAAGGTAGTGCAATAAAAATAATGCAATTTAAAATAAAAATAAATAATTGAAAAACAAAAAGAACAGAATATGAAGGAAGTATGGTATTATCATTACTATCCCAGGAAAAAGGAAAGAAAGTGATTCAGACTAAATATTTGAAAAAATAATGCTTGAGAAATTTTTTCTATAAAAATGAAAGATACAAAACCATACATCCAAGAATGTCCCATAACATCAGTAGGAGACACATACAAGGTAGAAATTGTTGAAACCCCCAATGAGAAGACACATTTCTTCAGAGATATTGCTACAGAGGCAAAGATAGGAATTACAGCAGTCATTTTTGTTTGAAACTATGAAAGGCAGAAAATGATATAATGCCTTTTTATAAAAGTCTAAAAGAAAAAGAAACCTCTCAAACCAGAATTCTTTATATAACAACAAAAATGTTTTAGAAATCAAGAAGGTATTAAAATTTTTCAAAAAATCAAAAACAAAAGAACTCTTACTACGGGATTTTCACCGGTAGAATTGGTAAAGAAAATTCTTCAGGCAGAAGGACTTTGACTTCATACAAACATCATAATAAGTGTATGGTGAAAATCAAAGTATATGTAAAATTCACTTTTATGGTTTTTAAAAAAACTAAAAGGTAAATTTCTATAGCAAAAATAAAGCACTATGATATTATTTGAAGAAAAAATTATTACTTATAGATTTATATAAATCCTAGAATAATTACTAAAAAACATTAAAGAGCAGAATTAAACTTAATCAAGGGAAGATAAAATTGAGTAATTAAAATATAATTATAAAATGCAAAAGGACTTTAAAGTGTATGAGTAATTTGAAAGTATGTGAAGCAAAAATTAACAAAAGTGATAGAACATGTATTTATTGACTATTATCCTGAATGTGGAAAACAGAATAATTGTATGAGCACTCAAAATGTAGTTTCTTCAGAATGTGTATCACCTGCACATCATCATAAAGTCAAAAAATTGTAACTTGTACCATCATAAGTCAGGACCATCTGTAGTTTTTATTTACTATGAATTATTACAGAAATGGATGGCATGTGTTCACACATTTTTATGACTCTAGCATAATTTTTATTATAAAACATACCAAGCACCACATCAGAAAATAAAATTCTCTGCAAATTTCTCTCAAAAATTAATAAATATTAGAAAATCAAATCCCATGATAGATACAAAGAAAGCTACATTACAACTAAGTAGAGCTTATTTTAAGTTTCTGAACTTAGCTAACATAGCTATTAAGCAATGTTTAATTAAAAATAAAAATAAATTAATTATCTAGGGCAATTTGGACAAAACATTTTTTAAACTAAATATCTATTCTCAAATAAAATTATTATTAAACTAGGAATATCATAATTCTTTTTCAACTGAAGAAAAAATGGCAAAAATATCACATTTTTCTCAATGTAAAATACTGAAAATCTTCCTTTACCACCTCTTAGATCAAGAAATATCAAAGGATGTTTGTTAGTCAACAATCTGCTAATTATCTAGCCCCTGCTATGAGGTAAAATTAAAAGAAAAATAAAACATATAAATATAGATATAAATATTGACTTTAAAAGTAGAATCAAGCTTGTCATTATTTGCAGAACATTCTAATCACAATTATGTGGAAAGGCAAATAAAAAACTCTTCTATTTTCCAAAAATATAATTTTGGTGAGGCCAGATTTTCCCTTAAATACAACATACTCGTTAACAGAAGCACTATTTTGCAATATAATGAATGCAGCAGCAGGTATAAGCATCTAACTGTCTTCCTTTAAGGCAGACATGAAAATAATTTGCACAAATTATAAAATAGATGCCTCCTTCTCACTAATATTTTGTTTGCAGAAACAGAGGTATCAGAAGATGTATTTTTTAACATATGATAACTTCATTGTTGCTATTTTCAAATGTCTAAATATATATTTTAATTTTTTCTCAGTTTTAAATCTTGATATGGCAAAGTCATTGGTATATCTTATGTAAACCAAAGTTCTGGGTAGATGCAATACATTTTAATCGCAATGCTACAAGGATTAGAATGATTAAGAGCCACAGACATACAGAGTAATAATAGAAGACATCTATGTAAATGCCCAAAACCTAAACTTTGCCAATTCCACAGAGAGTGACTTGGGGTAAGTAAGTTCTGCAAGACCGTGTTTCTTTGAACTGTGAAAAGAATCACATTTATCTGTTGGTTTATTGTGATAATGAAACAGAATAATATATTTGACTTTGGCATATTATAAACTCTCATTTTGTATCTATATAATAAAGATTGGAAAATATTTAAAATTAATTTTGATTTATATATAAAAATAATTTTTGTTAAAATAAAGACCATTGGATGAGTGGCTTGGTTGTATTTGCCACAGCTGAGCAATCAAATGCTTGATATCTAATCTTAAAATGACCATTAAGAATATGCTCATAGATTTCATTTTCAGTGAAAAGAATAAATATTCTACCTTATCATATTTAATGAATACGGAAATTTATTTCATATTTGGTGTTCCCTAGAAGGAAATCTCCTTTGGGTCACTCCATTAGTAATATAGAATATCAAACTTTTTTAACCGGAAACTCCAGGTTGAGTGACTTCATTGAAACTTCATAGTCAGCTTGCTCACAGTAAAGGAGAAATAAGGACTTTCATGTGAAATATTGGTAAAACAAAGTTCAATAGCCTCAGCAACTGAAAAGCAACAACACTGTAACTGAATGTCATGTTTTCACCTTAATTTGTAGAGCTATTTTCTTTACCCCTTAATAATTGTTCTCAGATTCAAGTAGGAATTGTGACCTCCCTGTCCTTTGTTTTGTTTCACGTGTCTGCAGCACTGGAGGATGCTTGTACCCGGCGGTGCTCACTGTCCCACTTCTCCCCAGATCTGTGATTCCCCTTCCTGTGTTCACTAAATTGAAAGTAGATTTCATATTTCAACCAAAACGCTTTTGACATCTTAGCTTTCATAACCTAATCCTTTCAGCCAACATTCCTTTTCATTTATCCTATGGATGCTAAGATGTCATGTAAACTTTTTCATTAAACTTCGAAACTGCCAACGAAAATATTTCCTAATTAGAAGAAAGCAAAAACATTAAAATTGGGCTGGAATTGTGTTTGCTTTGATGCACTCTCTGTAATACTCTTTGAAACAGGCTGACTCAATAGTGTGTCAAAGACAGAGTTTGTCAAGTTCCCATTATGGAAAAATGGCAGGTCTAAAACTGAGAAATCATGGATAGCGGGAGGAAGGAGAGACGAGAGGGTGAGCATAGGAAGGTGAGTGGAAAGGAACTCCCACTGAACAATTCAAATATATTCTTTCCACAGGCTTTTGGGAGAAGGAAACTTTTTTTCAGAGCGTTTAATTTATTTGGAAAATAAAATGATAAGGTTTGGAATATGGCTTTTTTTTTTGTTAGTATTTCAGTGTCTTAGGCCAGGTGCAGTGGCTCATTCCTATAATCCCGACACTTTTCAAGGCCGAGGCATAAGGATCACTGGAGACCAGGAATTAGAGACCAGTCTGAGCCACATAGTGAGACCTAAAAAAACAAAAAAATTAAATAACATTTATGTTGTTAAATTCTGGTAACTGCTCCTTATAACTCAACTCGCATGACAAGGCTTTTTAATGGGGCCATAAAAAGGCCTGGTTTCTGTTTTTAGGGACAGGTTATCTTCACATAAAATGAAGATCAGGAGACTAATTAACGGGGTCCATTGGCTAAACCAGCCAGGAGCCAGGAGAAGCTGGGTTACACTGGACGTGTGTCCCCTCGGGTCTAGCCTTTATCCCTGACATTGGCCTTTCCCTGCAGCCTGGTTGCAGACGTCCTGCCCTGAAGGTGTCTTCCCTGACCACCAACAGCCCTGAAGCAATTGTTCAGACATCTCTTCCCAAATACTTATCTGCTCTTGGACATAAGTCAGCCAGAGTACCTGTCAGTGGAGAGAGAAAGAACTGAGTAAACAATACCCGTGTGTGCCACGACGCAGAAATGCACGAGCATCTGGACAGCCCTTTCTGTTTCTCAGCTCCCAGTCATTAATTTTGCTGTCACTCGTTTTATATCAAGGAGCCAAAGGAATGTTGTTGTTTCGAGCTTATTTTCCATCTGTTATTGTGGCTTCAGCTGTGGCATGCAGCGGCGTCTGAAGCTAAGAAGACACCCACCTGTTCTCCTGCCCTTCCTCAGGGTGGGAGGGGTAGAAAGGGGGGTTTCCAATGGGACTGACAGGGCCACAGTCTCAGTCTCCCCAGCCCTCCAATCACTACTAAGGATATTTCTTTTTACTCAACTTGAACAATTCTATTCAATCACCACCACCAAAAACTCGTTTTAATTTTACTAACCTGGAAGTACCTGAAATAACCATGGTAACAAGTTCTGAACTAATATAAATTGCTTATACAACCATAGAAACGGTACTAAGAAATGGAAATTACCTGTAATTTATCTCAGTTTCTTACCATGACAATATTATAATGTATATTTTTCACAAAACACATATTTTGGCTATCGTGATAATCAGAAGTTATTCAAAGATGATTTAAAGCTTTCCAAAAGGTCTCAGTTATGGTTTGGTTGCTATGGTTACTTCCTACTAATACTTTTCAGAATGCAATAAGACATAAAAATGAATTAAAATGTAATATTTAATGCCAACTAAAAATGCCAAATAAAAACTAGAGTAAATTTCAAGTTAAGGAAACCCAGATATTTTTGAAAGACACAGGTGCTAAGAGCACCCTCGCACCACCCAAAAGACAGAACCAACGCTTGTGTAAACTGTCCAGTTCCGGTTCCCTCTTCGGTCCATATTCAGTGTTTCTCTTTTCTATGCACGTTTATAAAGCACATGTGCATCCTGCCGAGTCACCGCTGGCCAGTCCAATCACTACCTGCAGATGTGGACAGGGCCGCCAGGCCCTGCTCCTCCCCGCCCTGGGTCCGTCTGCTCCATCGGGTCATGCTCCCAGGAAGTGGCTCAGTTTCCCTAAAGCTACTGACTTCAAATCTTCCGTAGGGCCCAAGGCATAGCTGAAACCACCTGACGCCTCGGGCTTCAAAAGACATAGTGGTTGGGGTGTGGGTGGCCATTCACATCATGGGCTTCATGATCACTATGTTTACTCTAAGGTTTAGTTGCTCTGCTTGTTTTTAGAAGAATTTTCAACAGACTCCTGTTATAAATTAAGGCCGACAACAGTCACTTTGATTTTATTAACAGTGAAATCCATTCACTGAGTGCTTATAGATAGTATTTTAAAAGCAGTTTGATGGAGGCATAATCCACCTACCATAAGATTCAATCAATGAACATGTTGTGTCCAATTCAGTGGTCCTGCAGACCCACTGTATGTGCAACCATGACCACGTCCTGACTCTAGACAATTTTACTCCCCACAAAGAAATAAACGCCTTCTCCACTGAGGGTCACTGCATTCTCCTTCCTTCCACCTCAGCGGGGGCAACAGTAATCTACTCTGCGAATGTTTGTATTGCCTCTGCATCTCTGTGTTAGTCCCCAAGCAAATGCTGGAAATATTTGTAATTGGTGAATTCACATAAATGTCATGTGTAAGTTCTTCAAACTATTCTTGCAAATTGTCTACAAGTTTTAAATTATTTTAGTGCAATAAAAGAGCCATTTTGCACTCTCTCACAGTCATTTCTTATTTTGTCTGTTTTAGTGATGCATTTCCAGCTCCCTTATTCAACAGAGGTTATTTTGAAATATATATCTCCATGATTACACTGTTCACTCTATATGTAATACATTCTATCCTTAATATGTTATAAACAGGACATGTAGTCCTTAATAGGGGTCGTAGGTCCAATACAATCATGATTTCTGCACAGCTGCCTTTAAAGAGGTAGGGTCTGTGTTACTGCCCATTAAAGCTGGGCCTTAGGGGTTGTTTTGACCAAGAGAACGTGGCGGAAGTGATGCTGTAAACATAAAAGATGTAAAGTCTCCATCTTCTTTATGACTGCATAGCATTCCATGGTGTGTGTGTGTGTGTATATATACACTATAATTTGTTAATCCATTCATGAGTCAAATGGCACTTGGATTGTTTCCGTGTCTTGGCAATTATGAATTGGGCTGCAAAAAACATTCTGGTGCAAATGTCTTTGTTGTAAAATGATTTTTGATCATCTGGGGATATACCTAGTAGAGGAATTGCAGGATTGAATGGTAGGTCTACTTTTAGTACCTTGAGTGTTCTCCAAACTTTTTTCCAAAAGGGCTGTATTAGTTTGCATTCCCACCAGCAGTATGGAAGTGTTCCCTTCTCTCTGCATCCATGCCAACATCCGTAGTTTTGAGATTTTGTTATGTGGGGTAATCTTACTGAACTTAGATAATATCTCAAAGTGGTTTTGATTTGCATTTCTCTGATGATTAAAGATAATGAGCATTTTTTCACGTGTTTGTAGGCCATGCACCTGTCTTCTTCATGGCAAAGCTTCTGTTCAAATCTCTGGTCCACAGAAAATGGGGTTTTTCTTTTCTTATTGATTAGTTTGAGTTCTCTGTGGATTCTAGTTATCAGATCTTTGTCAGAAACGTAACTTGCAAGCATCTTCTCCCATTCTGAAGGCTGTCTGTTTGCTTTACTTACTGTGCTCTTGGCTGTGCAGAAGCTTTTCAGTTTGGCCAGATCCCAGTAATATATCTTTGGTATTGCTTCAAATTGCCAGGGGAGGTCCTTCTCATAAAATATTCTCCCAAGCCAATTTCTTCAAGCGTTTCCCCTGCACTCTCTTCTAGTATTTTTAGTTTCGTGTCTTAAGTTTAAATCTGTTATCCAGTGAGAATCAATCTTTGTTAATGGTGAAAGGTGGGGGGTCCAGTTTTAGTTTCCATAGGTCGACAGCCAGTTCGCCCCACACCATTTGTTAAATAGGGAATCTTTTCCCAAATTTATGTTTTTGATAGGCTTATCAAAGATCAAATGGCAATAAGTGGCTGGGTTCATCTCTTGGTTCTCTATTCCGTTCCACATGTCTACCTCTCTGTTTTTTGGGCAGTATCAGGCTATTTCAAACGCTATAGATTTATAGGATAGCCTGAAGTCTGGTAACGTGATGCCTCCTGATTTGTTTTTATTTCTGAGTAATGTATTCTTCTTAGTAAAGTATCTCAAGAATGGAAGGAAAAATATCCAATGTACTCAATACTACTATGAAATCAACATGTAATCACCTACACATTCATAAAAATGATAAAACATAACTATAGGCCAGAAAGAAGGAGGGAAGAGGACAGAGAAGGGAGGGTCTTTGGTCGAACTTCACATAAGGTACATAATACAATGGCACATTTCAAAACTATTAAGAATAGAGCATGAATGTCTTACCACAACAAATAAGCAAGTGAGGTGACAGTTACATCGATCAGTTTGATAAAAGCATTCCACATGATTTATCAATTGAGTACATTCTACCCCACAAATGCCTTAATGTACACAGTTATGATCTAAAAAATAAAAAAGTGACGCTGTGGCATCAGGAGCCTGCGGCTTTCCCTTCCACCTCTTGGAGGATCCTGGTCCCTGTAGAGAGTCCTGGGCCAGGCTAGTGAATAACAGGAGCGGGGTGGAGAACTACAGAGAAGGAAAGCAGAGAGCTGGGGGAGGGTCCAGGACAGTCTCCGTCAACAGCCCCTCCCAGAACACAGGTGAGGCCATCCGAGAGCCCGGCCCACAGCTGAACCAGCAGCGGATGCAGCTCCACAGCACGCCCCGCAGACCAGTCACTGTTACTTTGAACCCCTAAGATTGGGTTGTTGTGGACACAGCAGGAGGTCATGGGTACACCCGGTTGTCCGCCTGTGTGGTGTGTTCATTCCTCACCTGTCTCTGATCCTGCTTTCTTGGGACCCTGTCCACTCCCCACTCCCTAGCGAACGCCTCACAACATCCTACTTGGTCTTTTTCAAGCCCCGTGGTTGACATCTCTCAACTGAAGACAGCTCATCTTGTCTCGGGATAGTTTTGTGAAAAATGGAAACTTCAGGGAAAACAATCGCATCTCATATGAACGCAGATGAGTCAGAACTGGGGCAGCAGTTCTGCAAGGCCCACAGGGTGGTGCCAGCTTCACGGTCACACAGTTCAGGTGCTCCGCAAGAGACGAGTTTTCCAGTGACCAATTATTACCTATTTAGCCCTGAAATCTCAGCACCCAAACATCCTCTGACCCACTGTCAGTAGTCAACGCATATCTGTTCAATGAACCAATAAATGGCCCCACAGCACCAACTGCATTTTGGGTGGGAAGATATGAATCCACAGGGTGTGGGTCCTTGAAACTTGAACTCAGCCTCTGTCTCTCCGAAGCTTCTGGACTTTGAGAGCCGGCCCCTTTGGCTGTGCGCCCTTTGTTTGAATTATAATACATTTGTGTTTACATGCGCACACACGCACGTGTATCTTCCTATGTCTATACGTGTGCCTGTCTATATTATACCTATATAAATGTCAGTCAAATTAATCAGGCTTTGCCACACAGCAATCTCCCACTATCTTTACTCCCTGTGGCTTCACTTTTTTATCAAAACATGATGTGTTCATTTTAGCCACTGTGCTGTGAGCATACCTAATTACCTAGTATTATGACAAAACTGTGAATTGAATGCACAGAACAATATAACTCTTACCTTTTAACTTCTGTTTCAATATGGTTAAAAATCATGCCTAAAGCAGAAATAAAAGCAAATACAACAAAGGGATGGAGTGGTATTACACTCTGTTTATGGGATATCAGCAGACAAAGTATACAGGGAACAATTATGAAAATAGTGGGGACAGGGGAACTGGTTCCCCCACCAGCTATTCCTGACTGTTGTGGCATCTACGTGGCCAGCACCTCTGCCTGCTAATGGGCCACAACCAACCTATTCTGATTAATAAAGAGGAATTGTCTGGAGCTTTATTTTGCGATCCAGTAATGTGAATCTTACATTTTCCTTTTTCTGTTTATCAGGCTAAGTTTTACAGTGTTAAAAAATTTATCTTGTTGATTTAGAGGGGAAAAAAACAAACAGAAAATAAATCCGTCTAACTGGCTCTTGCTCATGGCCCCCTGCTGCACCACAGCAGTGCGTGGGGCTTGCCAGCTGCCAGGCTGAAGCCCTAGACCACCCATGGGGAACAGGAGGCCTTTTGAGTCTCTTGTTATTTTGGAGGAAAAATTCTATGCAAAGATAGAGACAAAAAGGAGATTTATGCAGCATATCTTTAATAATGTTTCCTTTTTCCTCTGTCATAAGTAAAAGTAAGAAACATTTCCCACCAGAGATGGAGAAGAAGCATATTAAATCAAAACAGGCCAGAGGCCAATACTGATGGTGCCTACCCTAAATCTGAGCACTTTCCCTTCTCTGGGAATAATGTGCAAATAGTTAATATAAGGCTTTATGGCAACAATTGAAGAGGGTATTAAATATGTTATATTTTTCTCTAATCTCTGAGTTTACCATAATGCCAGGGAAATAAACCCTCAGTGACCATTTATTGATTAAATACATGCACATAGGCTTGGGGCCCATATCTCAGTGGGCTAGGGCACCAGCCATCTACATCGAAGCTGGGGGTTTTGAGCACCAGCCAGGCCTGCTAAACAATGACAACTGCAACCAAAAAATAGCCAGGCATTGTGATGGGCACCTGTAGTCACAGCTACTTGGGAAGTTGAGGCAAGAAAATCACTTAAGCTCAAAGAGTTGGAGGTTGCTGTGAGCTCTGAAGCCACAGCACTCTATCAAGGGTGACATAGTGAGACTCTGTCTCAAAAAACAAATGCAGATAATTCAGTAACTTATTAAAGGAATAAGCATTTAAAAAAGAATGCCAAGTAACACGGATGGTTCCTCTAATGATTGGCTAATCAATCATAGTTGTATTGAGCCATTCGCTAACAAATTTCAGATAATTTCCAAGACCCCCAAACCCAAAAGCATCTACCTTAGACCCAAGACACTTTGTTTGTTTGTTTCTTGTCTGAGATCCAGCGTGCACGCTCACCATTCTTTATGTCATGAGGGTGCATTTCTTCTGCAATGTTGTTTGCTGCAGTACCGTAGTGGGGTTACTTGTGGTCGTGACTGTATGTAGTGCATGTAATTGGAATTAAATACCCCCTAGAAGGCTTGCCAACAAAATTGGGGGTCCTTCTTCTTCTTAACTACCATAACAAAACACTCCAGACTGGATGGTTCACATAGACATTTCTCCCTCACAATTCTAGGGGAGAGAAAGCCAAAGAGCAGGGCTCCAGCGGGCCTGGCTCCAAGGGCCTCTTGGCTTGAACATGGCCATCTTCTTGCTCTATTTTCAGGTGGTCTTTCCTCAGTGCTCTCACAGTGAAGGAGAGAGAGAGGAGAGACTGGGTGTCACTGAAACTGTCTTTACAGGTTAATAAAGGCATGCAAGGTGAGAATGAGATAAAGACCCCAAAACACTATGAAGGAATAGGCCTAGCTAAAAATAGTGACAATAATTAGTCACTGTACATAATTGCTACTCTGAAGTCGCATAGCTGGTGGTCATAAAGATTCTTAGCTCTGCTGTAGATAGCATTACCTTTGTCTCGGTCCTGTGGCCGGGGGATCGGCTCCCTCACTCAGACCAGCAACCCAGAGGAGAAACTGACTCATCTGGAATTGTGACCCCAGGAACCAAAGCATAATTTCTACACCCCTATGATTTTTGCCCTGAACCTTCCCATTTAGTAAATCTAATTTCCTAATCCTTAGTCCATTAAACTATCCCTGATAACCCTATTTTCCAAATTCTCTGTGTGAGGGTGGTGGTGACTAATTCCCCCCTCTGGTGCTCAGAGCTATGTGGAATGACGCTCCTCTGCTGTGAGCCCTGCTGCCCCGTCTCAGCGTATGGCTTGCTCTTGGGCAGCAGGCAAGTGAACTTGATTGGGAAGCAACATCATTTCTCATAAGGAAACTGATTCCACCTGATCAGTGCTGGCCCCTTAAAAACTCATCTAATCTTAATTACTGCCTTCCAGGTCCTATCTCCAAATATAGTCATAATAGGGCTTAGGGCTTCAACATACAAATTTTAGGGGCCAGAAATATTTATTCCATTGCCTTCCACCCTACCCTCACCCCAAATCCATATCTGTATGCAAAATGTCATCCCAACAGCCCCAACCCTAGAGCTGAAATCCAAAGTCTTCTCTAAATCTTATCTACAACAGTCATGGCTAAGACTCAAGGTGTGCTTCATGGGGAGGGAAAATTCCGCTCTAGTTGTGAACCTGGGAAATCAGACAAGTTCTGGGCACAACATAAACATTTCCATTCCAAAAGGAAGAAACAGGAAAGAAGAAAAAGGTCATGGATTCTACACATGCCCAAAACCTAGCAAGGCATGTCCCAGTACAACTTCAGACTTGAGGATAAGCTTTGGCTTCATGCTCCTCCATCTAGGTCCACAGAGATGGCAGCATCCTCTCTACAGTCCTGCAAGGCAGCCTCGCCCTGCAGCTGTCGGGTGGCCCTGCCCTCAGGACTTTGCTGGGTAGTCCCACCTGGAAGGCTCTGAGGCAGCGGCGCAGCCTGTTGAATCAGAGGTCGGGGTCACCAATCTTTGAGAGTTAGGAGGCAGCCCGAATAATCCTGAATTGCCTTCAGGGACCTTCTTCTTCTTCTTCTTTTTTTATTTCTTAAAGATAAAACCAGTTTATAGACAATAGATCTATGGTCCCATCCTGTAGAATTCTGGGAGTCCAAAACCTTTCCTTCATTCTGTCCCAGTTTTTTGGTTTCTTTGACTTTGAGCCGCCAGTGTTTCTGCTGGTAATCTTCATCTCCATTCCTGGATTCTGCTGAGGTGGCTGGCAACATCTGTGGCTTATGGCCATACTAATTTTACCAAGTAGTTCTTCCTCCACATCCGTAGTGTTCTCTTTCAAATAAGATTTTTCCCATTTTTTTTACAATATGGATAGGCTGAGAATTTTTGAAGTTTTCACATTCTGGTTCCTTTTTGCTTCATAATTTCTTCAATTTATCTCTTGCCTTTCATGGCTTTCTATAAGTGATAAGCAAACCCTAAAACACTCCTTTCACATTTTTCATAGAAATCTTTGCAGCTAAATATCCAGTTTCAAAACCCACAAGTTCTACCTTCCACTTAGAACATAGTTAGCCAAGGTCTTTGCCGCTTTGTAACAAAGGTCACACTTACTCCAGTTTCCAATAACCTGTTCCTCATTTCTTTTTGAGATCTTGCCAAAATGATCATTAGTATCCATATTCCAGCCAATGTTCTGTTCATAATGATATGTATTCTCTAAGAGGATGGAGTTTTCCTCCATGGCCGTCCTGTTTTCTATCTGAGCTCTCCCTGGAATCACGGTTAATGTCCGTGTTCTACCAGCTGCCAATTCATGGCAACCTGGCATTTTTCTAGCGTGCACCCTCAAATTCCTATAGTCTCTCCCACTGCCCAGTGCAAAGCAGCTCCCACTCTTAGTTATGTGTTATAGCATCATTACTGCACCATCCGAGTTTTAGTATTACAGTCTGTCAAGGTGGTTTCCGGTAAGGGCTCTCTTCCTAAAACGCAGAGAGCTGCCTTCTCACTGTGTTCTCACAGGACGTTTTCTTGTTGATTACATGAAGACAGAGAGATGGAGACAGATACAGAGAGAAAAGAATCCATCTCTGGGGTCTCTTCTTGTGAGGACACTGATTATAGCAGATCAGGGTCACTGGTCCTCAGGATACAAATGACAGAAGACTCAATTGTATTTATATTACTAGAAATGAGCTGTATAATAACTGAACTTACAATAGAATAACATTTATGATCACAACAAAAACTTCAAACAACCCAGATACCCTCCACTGTGTGAGCAGTTAGATGAACTTGAGAGATCCATGCAGTAGAGTCCTACTCAGCAATATGAAGGGGAAACACCAAGACACAACATGAATGGGTCTCCTGAGAGTAGAGCAAGTCCTAGTGTTTTTATGGTGCATAATTCCATTTACAGTCGACCTGGGGTAGTTGACACTCCCTGAATTGACCATCTCTTTAAGTTGGCCTGGTTTTCATAGACCAGATATGCACCCCCTGTACTTATCAGTATAGGAGGCCTAGTTCTGTGTGTTGACCACCTTGGTATGTTGACTAGTTTATTACAGTGCCTTGAATGGCAAAGGGGTTCTACTGTGCCTAATCTTCCTTAAATGACAAACGTATACAAACAGAAAAGAATAGGGGCTGCCAAGGGTTATGGAAGAGATGGGAGGGGCAGAAGGAAAGGGGCAAGTGTAGAGGAAGTTGAGCCTGATCTTTAGCACAAGACTCGCGTCCTGCATGAGAGGCCTGGAGACACACGAGAATGGCTGGCATGTGAGTGTGTAGGTGCAGAGATCAGAGAACTGGCCTCCAAGGGTGGGTGTGTATGTGAGGCTGGCCCCACCAGGCCTGACGGTCATGGTTAAGATTCTCTAGATTCCAAAGTTCTCAATGCTGGAGGCAGAAGTCTGGCTTAAGGTCTGTGGTTTTGCATAGCCAAGTTGGAGACATTCTGTGTGACACTTTCCATGTTCCTTTTTAGTGTTGATTTCTGATAAGTAACTTTTAACTACTTTGTCCTGTTTGTGATAATAAATACTGACCAAGGTTTACTCAGGAGGGCTCCTCCCAGAGTTCCTGAGTCCCTAACATGAACTTTGGGTCAAGCCTCTTCATTCCTTGTGCCAAGATCCCCTTACCTGTTGACCCCAACTCCCTTCAAGTCTTACAGTTACAAAAGGGATGCTTGTGGCAATGGAAATGTTCTGTATAGTGATTTTATCATATAGATCATTATGAAAGTTTTAAGATAACACAAAAATCAGGAAATGTAAACTCTAGGCTGGGCACGATGGCTCACACCTATAATCCTCGCTCTTTGGGAGACTGAGGTAGGCAGATTTCTTGAGGTCTGGACTTTAAGATCAGCCAGAAAAAGACTGAGACCCCCTTTCTTCTAAAATAGAAAAAATTAGCTGTGCATTATGGCAGGTGCCTATAGTCCCAGCTACTTGGGAAGCAGAGGTATAAAGATCTCTTGGGCCCAAGAGTTTACTGTGAGCTATGATGATGCCATGGCACTCAACCCCAGGGTTACAAAAAATAAAGAAGAAAAAGATAAAATAAATGTAAAATAATCTGGAGGGACAGAAACAAATGAAGCCCTCTCAGCAACAGTTATCCTTAATGGAAGAAAATCATGAAATGAGCCCTCCGGTTGCCCCATTTGACCTCCTAGAGAGTGTTTATAAGCCACATTGGAAAGGAGGCTATTGAGGAGGAACCTGGCAGAACCCATGCAGAGAGAAGACATTGGTATGAGACTCGGGCTCCCGAAGGAGCTTGAGTTCCCAAGTCAGGATGAGAGTTCACAGCAGCTCTCAGAAGCCTCTGTCTGCACGTGCATGCATGGAAAATACCCAGCCGTGGAAAGAGTCACCTGGAAGGGCTGGTGGTCACAGTGCGGAGAACATTTGGTGGTCACAGTGCGGAGAACATTCTCTCTCTCCATAGGTGAAACGGAAAACCTCAACAATCACAAGTGGCTCGTAGAGGCCACAGAGGCACCTGGTCACAGGAGTGGGGAACGGATGTGCCTGAACTAATAAAATAAAATAATCAAACTGTTCCCAAGTAAATGAACCACATCCCAGAATAAAATAAAATAATATTTATAGGAATAAAAAATAGCAAGGACACCACCTGTTAAAATTTATAAACTCTGGCATCCAATAAAAAGTTATCCTGCATGCAAAGAAATAAGAAATTGACTCATACAAGAAGCCAAATCCATCCATCTTTCCATCCACCCTGACCCCACACTGATACAGACATGAGCATTAGCAAAAATCAATCTTCCCATATGTTCAAAGTCAAAGTAAGATGTGGAAGATTTGAAACAGCCCCATTAAAACCTCCAAAATTGATAAGTACAATATATGAGATGGAACATTTCCTCGTTTGAATTAAAAGTGGGTTAGGCTTTGCAGAAAGAGAGATTAAAGAATGTGATGACTTGGAAATAGAAATAATCCAAAAACAAAACACACAGAGAAAATAGAATGTTAGGAAATAAATGAGGCATGAATAAGCTGTGGGCCAACTCTGAGCAGCCCAGAAAGAGATTCCATTCTCTAAAGAGGAAACGGGGGCAAGAAAGAATGTTTGAAGGAATGATGGTTAGAATATTTCTAACTTTAATGATAACTCTAAACCCCAGAGTTCCATGAAGCTGAAAAACTCAGAGGTATAAGAAACATAAAGGCAACTCCATCAAGGAATCAAATCACCGCAAAGCCATGATTACGATGTGATATTATACAGTCATGTACTCAACCATCCGCCACTAGTGAGTACGCGTGTTACGTCATCTGTTTCTACATAGCACCTGCCCCCAAAGTCTAAGACCTTAGTAAACATTGGTTACCACAAAGTTACCTTGGCAGGATGTGGGCGCAGCTGAGCTGGTGCCCCACCCAGCTGTAGTAATGAATGGCCAAGCATTAGCCACATTATGCTCACGGGTGACGTCCCACTCAAGTCCCACCACTGGTTGCTGATCCTTTACTGGGAATATCAGTTTCTTTTCCTCTGGGCATCTCTTGGGAAGCTCACAACATGGTAAGTTTCTCTCACAGCAAATGAGACAAGGAGTAAAGGAGGGGAACGAAGAAGGGGCCCCACGATCCTGGAAGAAGCACCCTATAATTTTTGCCAAATTGAATCTGTTAGATGAGAATCATGAGGCCTGTTCTCTGTGCACTGATGGGAGGGGATTATGCAGAGCATGAAGGCCAGTTGGTAGGAGTCTCTCGGGGCTGCTGTGGGGCTTATCAAGGCAGCCTCCCGGGGCCATGTTTATCACTGTTACCACTGTACTCCCAGTTCCCAAACCGTGGCTCCAGGGAAGTAGATATTTAAGTACTGATGTAATGAGTGAATGAATGATCTGATAACCTGGGAAATGCATTGCATGATGATGTGAATGCAAACAACAGTTTTGATGTTATGAACCAGTGCCATCTGTAGGAATACTCAATAACTTGGAACCATTGATGCTACAAGTTTCTACAGTAGCCTTAGTTTTCAGAAATAAAAGGTTTAATGAGTAGATGTGCTAAATTCTATTTATTTCACTTTCAGAACATGTAATTAAATAGATTTTGTCATTAAATCATTAGATGAAAACTTGTTTTTATGAGGAAAGAAATAACAGGACAGTTCTTTTCATAGTCATGGGATGGGAGATTTAACTTTGATAATTCCTTCAGCATTTTATAAACTGCTTGTATTTATGTAGTACTGAAATGCACACATATTTCACTGCAGGGGAAATAAATGAAGCCCAGTCTGGGGAGGCTTGTCTTTAATCATGAACTGTGCAGCATTTGGTTGGAGTAATTAGCCATTTGTTTCACTAATGTAAACTCCTCGAGAGTGTGGAGGGCCCAGCAGCAAAATCTGGGCTGTGTCTGTGCCCTCTGGAAACCTGGATATGAGTTCAGTGTCGAGACACAAAGATCCTAGCACTTCGACCTTAGATCATGTCTGACAGGGAGGCCCTGAGCGGCACGATCTTCTTTATCCTGAAAAGCCTCCATAAACATATCCATCAGAAATGCTGCACATTGTCAGCCAGAGGATGCCGAATGAGACCCAGTGAGGACGCACTGTCCTGTGATTCATTTTCAGGTCCATCGGAGACCCTGTCACCTGAGTCTCTTGGCTTGGTTTGGAGTCTCCTGGGGCTTTCTTCCTTTCTCTCTGGGATTCCTTGAGTTGGGCGTTACTTTACAAAATGTCAGCAGAAAAAAAAAGTCAATATTCAAATATTCAGAAATGCAAAGAATTAAACATCCCTTGGGATTATTTTTATACTAAATGTGTTAAGTTTGATTCACTTGGTCAAACCATTTGTCAGAGGGGACAGTGCTACTCAGATGGCTTTAGTTGTTGATGGTCTAGTAAGCTTTTCAGCTGTGCATTTCTCCTGCATGTTTACTATTCTAATCTTGTGGGCCTTTAAACAAATTCTATCCCCACCAGATAGCACAGTATTTTCAGATCAGTTGAACCAGATTTATTCTCTGACCTCATCCCTCAGCTGCGGCAGAGAGAGATGGTTACCAGCAGTGTTAAACCACACTTTACCTTTAATCGTGTTTCTTGAGTTTTACAGTTTTCATCTGTTTTCCTTACTTTTCAAAAAGATATTGTTATTTCAAATATAGCTCCACATAAAAAATAGCAAGAGTAGAACTATTTAAGGAAGTTACTTGAAGATTTTAAATGTAATTACACAGACATGAGGTGAGTTCACTTTCTTAGTTAATTTTGATATCTTAGACATGAAAGAATATCTTTAGAGCTTCGCCTCATATGAAACACTGAAATTGTAATACATTTACTATTTATGTTAAAAATAAAAATGAGATAATTGAAACAAAAGTATAAGAAGAACACAGTAGGGGGAATTCCTTATCTATAATGCTTGGGGTTTGAGACTGCAGATTTTTTCAGATTTTAGAATATTTGTAGATACATAATGAGGTACCTTGGGAATAGGAATACAAAATTCAATTATATTTCACATACACCCTAAACACACACCGTGAAAATAATCTTGTACCTTCAAGATTTTTAGTAATGTTGTGCACCCATCACCTGAGGTCAGGCGTGGAATTTTCTGTTTATGGCATCAACTCAGCAATCAAAAAGTTTTAATTTTGGAGCATTTCAGATTAATGATACTCAATCTGGACATCTGATCTTGAAAGCATTGTCACTTTCCAAACCGGAATCAATGAAACATACAAAGGGAAAAATAAATATAAATTTCACTCTAAAGATGTCAAAATAATCACAAACCTAACTTTTTTTATAAAAAAAAATTGCAAATGAGGAAAATAAATGCAAGCAGTGTAATAGAGATGGACCGATACACAGAGGGAGCCCCCAAAATGTACACCCATTTTATGTTATTATCTATGTGTTACTTTTCAAAGTTGAATTGAAAGTACGGCTACTGGTCAAGGGTACTTGGGCACGCTGCATACATCCATTTTACCTGCTTTGGCTTCCAGTAAGATCTCTCACACTGTGTATGTAATGTGTTTGCATTCCCGGTACTATTGTAGGAGGAGCCCGTGGGGGTAGCTAAGAAAAACACTAACATTTAATAGAAACCTAATTAAACCATGACTCTTAGATAAGAATTGCAGAAACTATTCATAAAACTATTAAAATTTTTTAACTTCATAACCAAAGAAATAAAATATAAAACAAAAATACGAATTCTTGTTTGAGAGATTAGTAAAATTTTTGAATGGTAATTAGTACTGAATTTGGGAAAGGTTGGGATAAAATGAGCTCTCTCATAAACTTGTTGAACAATTAGCCACTTGAAGGGATGAAGACTTAATCAAGGAAAAGCTTGAGGATAAACTCCAAGATTTTAATTAAAGATGTTCATCTAGCATTATATACAAAACTAAAAGTTTAAAAACTGAGCAAAATGCCCATGGACATTAAAATTATCAAATTATCAAATTTTCAATTTGTAGAAAATTTGTGAAATTTTTAAACGTTAAGGATATATTTTCAAAGTTTATTTACATGTGAAAAAACTGATACATTAAAAAATAGCATGATACCATATGGGTAATGACCTATATTCTCTGTGTATATATTTTACACATATCTAAGACATATGTATTAGAAAATGCACTAAATAGTAACCATAATTAATAAATTTGAGAGTGATTTTATTAACTTGTCCTTTTACATTGTACTACAGTGAATAGGAGGAGAAATATACTTAAAGCTAAAGAAAAAGTTGGCTTTATGAAGACATCGATGGTTTCCATTATTTTCTTTGATTTCCTCCTTTGTAATTTTTGTTTGGTTACCTATGAAAACTGGGCCTGGCATATCTATGACAACAAGGTTACGGCCAGTCACCAGCACCTCCTGAAAAGTTTTGATGTGCAGGAGAAACTTAAGGAAGGGTCTTGGCAAACATCTTTGGAGTAAGGAGCTGGGATGCAGATGTTACCATCTCTTAAAACATCATGCCTACTTTATGGCATTACACACTTAGCACAAACACACTCGATTTGTTTTTGGTAGCAGCACATCTTTTTATTTAAGTTGAAATCTACTCCCAGTCTCCATAGCCACAATCTATTAGAATGTTGCCATGGACCCCAGGAGGGTTTGGAGGCTGAGGCCCTGGGGCCACATGTCCTTTGGGATCCTTGGCATAGCTTTTTGGATGAATCCAAATCTTATAGAGCAAATCCTTTTAATAAAGGTATTTGTTTTGTGGAGTTTAGAATCAGCCAAGGGGTGCACTGGGGATCTGAGAGCCCAGGTAGCCCGGAGGCTATAAGTTCTCCATCCCTCACTGGCAGTCTGATTTGTAGCACACTCCACAGAATCTACCCCAGGAATTAAGCTGAGTTGAAAATGTCCGAATATTATTGCAAAAGCAGCAATAATTTTTCTAATAAATTCCAGTCACCCAACAAGGGCTGCATTTGACATTTGTAAATTTCTCTCTGAGCAGATAGTGCTTGGGGACAGAAACATTGCTTTAGAAAGTATCCATGAGTCCTACCATTGCTCTGAGCTATTTATAGCACAATTTTGTTCTTCCCCATGAAATGGGAAGTGATTGCCCCTGGAGGGAAGGGCAGTGGGGAGAGGCACTCAGAATGTTTTGCAGGAATACATGAAATATGGTTGGGGATTTTAATAGGTTCAAAATCTAGAAAGACAGACGAGTTATAAGTGGACCTAAATTTACGATTCTGTGCTTTGGGCTATGTACCTACAGAAATGAAACAAAGGGACACACTGGGTTGGAGTCATTAGCAAGCAATGGCCAGGCTGCTTGGTCAGCAGCGGCCCCCAGCCTCTGTAACTTTGCCAGCCACCACTGTGCCTGTCAATGGGTGTCTCACAGAACTGCATGTGTGTACCTGGCTTCTTCTGATTCTGTCCATGTTACAACCTCGAGTCTTGTCTCTTTCAGAGGATTCTGCAAGCTAGCCAATACCCTTTGGAAAAGTTAATTTTCTGCTTTCAGTCATCAGAACCAAATTCTGCTCCTTGCAAAGAAAAAGTAATTTTATGTATGTATGTGTAAATCTTGCTAAAAACAGCTGTCAATGGCAGAGACATCATGAGTGCCCAGCACACAAACCCAGTGACAACTCCCACCCAAATGTAGGATATCACTATTCTCAGAACCAGCATGTCCTCATTTATTCCAAATGACCAGCGTTAATGTGTCCAGTGCCCCAGAGACAAATGCCCCTGTATATGGGACCTCTTAAAGGAGTCTGCTCCCTGGGCAAAGATCTGGGGCTGGTGGAGTTAGGCAGCGGGTGTGGGGTGGGGATGGGGCAGCTCCTCTGAAACATGACTCTCCTTTGGGTGAACACCAGTGGGAGGACTGCTGGATCAAACGGTGAGCCGGCGTTCAGTCCTCTGGGGATTCTCCACACTACTTTCCATAGAGCCTGCACTAGTTTGCAGTCCCACCAGCAGTGTGTAAGTGAAGTAACTCAGGGATGAAAAAACAAACACCACATGTGCTCACTGCAAAATTGGAACTAATGGATTAACATGGTGTGCTCATGTGGAAACAAAATTCAGGGAAATTCAAGGAAGTGGGAGGGGGAGAAGAGGACCCGTAAATTCACACCTAATAGGTACATTGCTTGGGAATATCACACACCTTCAAGGTGAAGGACTCACTTAGAACTCTGACTGAAAACACCCCAAAGCTAACTACCTATGCAACCAAAATGTGTGCCCCCCATAATGTTCTGAAATTTAGAAAAAAAATAAATAGGACTCTCCTTAGCACGTAGTTTGCAAGCCGCTGCACATTCTTGTTAAGTCCATTTCAATTTCAAAATACTGTGTAATTCTATAATTATAATTATGTAAGTAGAGCGAGGCCTTTGAGAAGTTTCAGTATAAAACTTCATCAATAACCTTAATACCAATAACATTGACCTCGGCCACCTTTCAATGGCTGTCAAGTCTTGCTTCTCGCACCCTCGAGCTAGACCATCTTTCTAGTTATGTTATAGATTCTTTAAGGGTAAACGTTGTGTCCTCCTCTTTGTTCCTTTCAGTGCCTATATTACCTTTCAGAGAGATCGGGCGCGTTCAGGGTTGCGTGGCCGTAGACTGTATTATCTTTCAGAGAGATCTGGCGCGTTCAGGGTGGCATGACCGGAGACCATATTACCTTTCATGGATTGCATAAGGAACCATAAATTTCATGTTGGAAACAACAGAAACATCCTCTCTCACAGTTCTGGAATCTGAAAGTCCAATATCAAGGTGTAGCAAGTTCATGCTCCTCCTGACACTTTGGGCAGACCCCTCTTGCCTCCCCCAGTTTCACTGGTGGGTGGGCGATCTTTGGCTTCCCTTAGTTTTCCACTGCTTTACTCTCATCCCAGTCTACTCTGTCACATGACGACCTTTTCTCCACGTCTCTGTCTCTGAGTCACCTCTCCTCTTCCTATAAGGACTCTAGTTACACTGTGTTAGGGCTCACTGACACCCTCGGTATGACCTTAACGTGACTACATCTGCAACAACCTTATCTCCAAAGAGGCCCCATTCACAGGACCTAGGGGTTAGCACTAGGAATTCTCTTTTGAGGGGAACCTAATTTAACCCACTGTGGTGCCTAATGCAGAAAATCAAGACGACATACGTAGCTGAGCAGGTGTGACGCGTGTTCCTCCTCTTCTCTGTTCTCTTCACTCATGAATGAGTCAGCAGCCCAGGTTCCTTCTTTCTCCAACCTCCGTCCTCTTTCAGTTGTGGGAGTCCAACCTCTATGCATTTTTAACTCAGAAATTCAAACACTTTTCCCACCTACGATACTCATTTCTGTTTCATACTCAAGAATAAGAACGCATCTAAGAGAGATTTGCAGCTAGTTGTGCTTCTCTGCCTGCCCCTACCTCCTGGACAAATGCTGGCTCTCTGCTCTCGGCCCTGATTCTCATTCCGACCTCCTCCCCCTGCTGTCTTCCAGAAACAGACCTGCACACAGTGCAACGTGTGCGTGCCTTCTGAGAGCACCTCCTGGATCAGTCAATTCATTGCTTTTTCTCTTCTTGCTCATCTGAAGCCACCACCTCCCTCCTCACAGGCTGGAAGGAAAGCATCTGGAGAGGAGTTAGAACGAGAGCAGGGATGGGTAGAAAAAATGATGCTTTCGCTTTGCTACCAACTAATCCCTGTCCCCGTAATGAATCCCGCTCTCGTCAAGCTCTGACACGCAGCTCCAAGGACGGATAACCCACAGCAGCACACACTCAGACCCGCCTGAGATGCGTTTGATATGTGAGTTTGCTGCAGCCGAGTCACAGGCAGGATCTTCCCTCCACCCTTTGACACAGAGGAATCCACTCACTTATGGAAGGAGAAAGCCCACCCTGGTAACAACCTCAGGTTTGCCTCACAGCCGCCTATTTCTTCAGCCTCTAAGGTGCTGTTTGGAAAGACATATAGATTAGCACATGAGAAGATGTTTATAAAAAGAAAAGAAAGGAGGAAAAGATATCAAGCCACCACGTTAGGCTGGCCCTACTGACAAGCAAGCTGATTTTCATCACTGTAACACAACGCCATCTGTGGGGAGTGGAGATAAAATTGCATTTTCTGGGGCTTCTCAGAGGATATTAGGTTTCTAGTCTCCCTGTTTGCTTGGAGTGCGTCACTCACCTGTTCCCACTACTGGCTCTGTGCATAGTCAAAGGTCTGATTCATTTACCTCCAGTAACGGGGTGAGTGTGCATGGCGGGGAGGGCCCCCCAGCTGTGACATATTTCTGTTTCTTGGACAGAGATTGTTTGCTCAGAATAAGAACACATGTTCCTTTCAATACTCCTTGCTCTGTAGCAGCTAATGACACATTTCATGGAGAGTCCTCACCCCCAAAAGCAATAATCAATAACTGTACAGTAACTAATTTTTCAGATAAATTTCCCGACTGCTGTCATCAACATCATGGTGGATTTCATCATCCAGAGTTTCCCCTGTGCCAGCTGGTGGGAAACAACCGAAGAGCACTGTCTCATTTGATCTTCACCATATATCCACAAGGAATGGCCTCCTTCTCTATTTTTCAGATAAGAAAACGGAGAATTGGCAAGAGGAAGCCATACCCTGATGCTGAAGAGCATAAAGAGGCTTTGGAAACATTGAGATTCGAAAGCAGGACTTCAGACTCCCAAATCCTTATTCTGCGCTATGCTGAGGAATCTAAGAGGCTGAAAAATAAAACTACAGAGTGGAAAAGCAAGAAAAAGCAAAAACTTGAATGTGAATTAAGGGGCGACTCAAACAAAGAAAAAAAAATCTGGCATGCAAATCCAGTGATCAAAATCGGAAAGATTTAACGGACAAAGATTCATTAAAGAAGTGAAATTCAGAGATAAATTTGGAAAAGGAAAAGATACGTCAAGAGAGGAAGCACTCTCATTTTCTTTATGTGTATTTCCTGTGTTAGAAGCCCTGTGCTTTGAAAAAATATTACATAGAGATACGGAGATCACACCGGACATGGATGGATCACTTCATTACCTGGAGTGCTAGCAGTCGTGAAAAGTTTGGGACTAGACAAAACATATTTGTTTGAAGGGCAGGTTCATTTATTTTATCAGTTACAAAGGACCTTTCAATTGGCTTCCAATAATTGATATTTCTTTCAACAAAAATCAGAAGAATTACCCCTTTACCTGATCTGGTGTCCTTTTATTGCATGCAGGAGAGAATTTGGGATGACCTGAACACACCTTTATTGTGTGTTTGAAATGAAATGGAATCTCCACCTAGAGCTAAAGTGCAGAAACCAGTGTGTTGCCGAGTAGCTGCTTGACTGTTTTTCTATTTCCTGACTTTTCTTCGCTATTTTTCTCCTTTATTCTTTCTCTCTCTTGGAGTTTGTTAAAATCTCTTGGAAAATTCTAACCTTAACTATCCTAAAACTGTTAGAGTGTCCGCCTGTCTTTAGGATGGAGTTTGAAACAACTGTAGTATTGATATTTATTTTTTAAGATAACTTGCATTTTCCGTACCATAATGTAATACATGTTTTCTTGCAGGCCAAAATAAAAAAGAAAGAAAAATGCAGTATGTAATTCTTCTATTTAAAGAAACGTTTGTTGATACTGTGATATCCTTCCAGGATCATAAGTAGAGAAATACATGTGTGTACATGTTTATGTAGACAGACTAATAACATAGGCTGAATCATGTGCACGCATTTTTGTAACCACTTTTTAATAAATGTATTTCATAAAACCAACGGCTGCAGAGAGGTCAAGTCTATGAAAGAATACTCTAAGTGATTTAACTAATCCGCCGCCCTTCCCTATTCTAAATTTATAAGTAACACGGGGGCACCAAGATACATGCCTGCATATATTTCTTTCATATTCTGAATTTATTATTAAAATTTTTCTCTGAATATTCTGGGATTGTTGTTACTGTAATATCTAAGGACATATATCTTTTAATGAGTGTTGTTTTGTCATTATATTTTAAATATTCCTCTTTCTCCATCCGTAGTGACAAATTAGGATGTCTCACTATTTGCCTTGTTTAGGCTGTGATTAACGTATCCATTAAGATGGTAGGAGTTGGGGAAATTGTTAAAGACTGTTGAAAAGTGTAGTAAATGTTAATAGTTACCAACTGCTCATAATGCATTAAGCTCAATTTGTATGTAAAAATAGTATTTGAAGCAGTACTTACCAATATGAAATCTTCCAACAGTAATGATGCTTTGCTTCAAGACCTATGATTGATCTCCACCTGGGGTCAGAAAGGATTTCTCCCTGTGCTTGAGTTTTTATGGTTAGCTCCATCATGGGGGCTGTCTGCTTTCCTCTAGAACATCTGGCAGCAGCCACCATCACATGCAGAATCCTGACACAATGGACCATTAGTTTTTGTGCAGAAGGATGTGTGAATTTTAAAAAGGCACTCCTGAGTGTCTCTAATCAAGGCCATGTGTTATCAATTGCAGAGCAGGGAGAAATTAGTTTCCCTCAGATCATTGCAAGTCCCCACGTGGAAACTCCTGTACTAAAATAAACCAACCCCATACAGGGCCAGTGCATTGAGGGCCATCAGAAACCGCTGCCAGACTCCACTGAAATGGACACCAACGTACATGCAGGATTCCCTCCATCTGAGGCCTTCCACAGACTGGAGGAATCAGACCTCACCAGCAGGAGAGGAAGCAGCTTCTTCTTGGTTAATTTTAGGAGTGCTGAGAAACTATCTGTTTCCCCAATAATTCCTCCTTCCTGCCTTTAGCAACTCATTCTCAGTGTCAAATTATTTTCCAATTTCAATAGTCCTTTGCTGATGTGTTAAAATAGTAACGCCTTGGGGGAGAGTCACTTCTAACCTGATGATGACTATTTATACTGAGTAAAATTAGTCTCGGAGATCCTGGTGAGATGACAGCTGATGTGTGTGGGAGTGCAATGGCTGTGATTAGGAGCCTCAGGGTCAGAGCACCCCAGGGGTTCCAGCTGTGGTCCTTGAACAACAGGGCCACTCCCAAGTCCAAGTGCTGAGAGTTCTACTGGCCTTAAAGGAAAGGAGCCTGATTTTTATTTCTTCTTAAGTTGTATCACTAATAACAACTAATGGAGACAAGAAGCTCAATAATAAACTTAAGAAGAAAGCAAGGCTTTTTAGACTAACGTGTGCTAGTTTACCCTGTACAATGTCATCTCTCAATGAAGAGACGGCACAGGTGCACAGCGATACCTGTGCTGTCTCGGGAAGGAATGAGAATTCTGAGAGTTCACAAAGTTGAATATTATATGATGAAACTGCAAATTAATAGGACAGCAGAGTAGAAAAAGATAATCTCATCTTGCTGCCTTCCTACGGACCCATAACTCAGTAAGACTGAGCTTTGTTCTGCAGTGACTCAGGATGGGCACCAGCAGGGTCTGCTGTTCCCCGCCCTGAAGGTACAGCCCTGAACGGAACAAAATGTAGCCCTCCTGGCACTGCCAATTAGCAGAAAGTAATGCAGCCTACAAGATGGCATTAAGGGTCCTGGAGAAACACAAGCAGGGACGGGAGGTAGAGTCCAGGGAGTAACAGGGCAGGGGCTGGGATTTAGATAGGGTTGTAAGGAAGGTCTACCTATAATGTGGAACCTGGAAGGGCAAAGGTTGCCAACTGGTGGGCAGAATAAATGAGGTTACAAACTGTCCATTAAACTATCCTGAGCAGGTGGTAGGACTAGTATCTTGACACACAAAGATGGCAAGGCTACGGAAGGTGATGGGCTGACAGGAGTTGTTTTCCTGTCTTAACTCACTGTTCTGGATGGCTTTAAGACAGCTGTCATTCAGTGTAGAAATGGAAGATTGGCCAGAACAAAGATCCACAGGAAGAAGTTCTGAGTCTTCAGACTTAACACAATGTACAGATGAAAACTTCAGGTGTGAATTCTCACTCAAGAAGTTGACTAGAAGCAATTAGTTCAGACGCGTATTAATTTTTATAGGAAATTGTATTTCCAAAGACGTCATACACCTGGACTCCAATCACTTTTATCATTTAACCCCTAAAACAACCCAGAGCTGTGAATCTTGAAACTACACCATCAAATAGGAGGCTGAAAAGTATGTACAGTGTCCTAAAAGAATGGGCTCCCCCAGCTCACCTCTGATGTGGCCAAGAAGAATATCCGTAAGGAAAAACTTTCCACAGAATACAATCTGGAGCCCAGAAGAACAAGGAAGAAGCAGGTGCTCCTGGACAGCAGAAGCAGAGACAAACCACAGAACTGAATCTACGGTGGGACATCAGTTGCAGAGTCCCTGCCCCACAAGATCTGAAGTTACTCTAGCTGGTGACAGAAAGAGTTTCCATCAACCCCTTTCCTACATAGAGGTTGTACACAATTATCCTGTTCTGACTCCTTTTTCATACTGGGTATGTTGTGGGCTGTTGACATGTTTTTGATCTTACTATATTATACCACAATGATTTATATCCAGACCTGATGAAGAAGACTGTAGATGCCCTGGCATTTTAATAACATTCAGAGTAATTGGATGCTACCCTGGGGTTGTATCTTTTGGAATCAAACTCTATACAAGAAATAT
This sequence comes from Arctocebus calabarensis, assembly GCA_963573935.1. Taxonomy (NCBI): domain Eukaryota; kingdom Metazoa; phylum Chordata; class Mammalia; order Primates; family Lorisidae; genus Arctocebus; species Arctocebus calabarensis. Next base: position 3,939 of record CAUYON010099053.1, on the reverse strand, counting down.
ACATAAAATATTCAGATGGCCTAAGAGAAAGGACTTCAAACAAGGCTGAAGTTAGTGCCACAGTAACTATATTTCTTCTTCCTTGGGAATAGTATCTTTAAATTTCAGTTGGGCACAAACCCACCATGAATAAACACAACATTCCGTAGGATTCCTTGTAGTCAAATATAACAAAGTTTTGATTAATAAGATGAGGATAGTATTGTGTGTTAAAATGAATGTTTTAGCTTTTGGTTTTTAAGAGAAGGGATTCATCCAAATCACAGTACTGGCTTTCTTCTGTCTCTTTGAGAGGTAGGAGGGTTACTACTTGGTAAGTTTGGAAAGAATGATTGTGCATATATGGCTCAACTCCACCTTTTTTCCTTTTTGGAATAAAATACTCACAGGGGAAATACCTAGTGCCCCTCTATGGGGTGATCTGTCTCTGAGCTAGGGTGAAGGTCCAGTATTGTCTGTGACCACACAACCCACACATCTGGGCTTCTCTATGCTATAAATGTTATATTTTAGCTTCAATATGCAACTCATTTGAGTCTTTATCAAATTCTTTAGAACCTAAGCATACAATAATGCATTAGACTCTCATAGACCACAAATCATGTGAAATTTCTGGCATAAATTCTTTAAGGGAAGGGAAGGAGGAATTTTCACATTTTGTCATCTCAGCTTTCTTCCAAACACCAAAATTTATTTCGGGATGATGAAGGTTTTTGGTTCACCTGATGTTCACAGTTTGATCCTCAAGGAGCAAGAAGATGGAAGGGGCAATGAAATGGAGTTGCCTGGTTGCAATGAAGTGGAGTAACCTCTGATGACTATGGAGCAGGCATGCCTACCTTGGACTCTGTATGTTTTGGGGAACAGTAGAATGAACAATATTTGACAGTACAACAAAGTTACTATAATCAACAATAAGTTAAGGTATACCTTAAAATAACTAAAAAAATTGGAATTAGAATCTCCCTAACATAAAGAAATGATAAATGCCTGAGATAATGAATACCTCAATTCCCCTGATTTAATTAATTCACATAGTATGCCTGTTTGAAACATCACATGTACCCTATAAAGATATACAGCTATTATATACTCATAATAATTAAAAACAGAATAAAAAACAGTTCCCCTAAAATTTATCATATATATGAAAAGTTAAGTTAAATACATTAAATATATATGGCCCATCAAAAGTGATTTTGCGGCTCACACCTGTGGCTCAACGGGCTAAGGCGCCAGCCACGTACACCTCAGCTGGAGGGTTCGAATCCAGCCCAGGCCACCAAACAACAAGGAAGGCTGCAACCAAAAAATGGCGGGGTGTTGTGGCGGGCACCTGTAGTCCCAGCTACTTGGGAGGCGGAGGCAAGAGACTCACTTGAGCCCAGGAACTGGAGGTTGCTGTGAGCTGTGATGCCACTGCACTCTATCCAGGGTGACAGTTTGAGGCTCTGTCTCAAAAAAAAAAAAAAAAGTGATTTTGCATATTTTTCCATCCTGATCAAAAAAAAATCTCATAGGTTTAGAAGTAGCCCTGAACAAAGACACCTACTGCAGCATTGTTTGTGATGGTAATTCCTGTGACAAAGTTTTAGTTATAATAAGATGAGGATAGTATTGTGTGTTAAAATGAATGTTTTAGCTTCTGGTTTTTATGAGAAGGGATTTATCCAAAGCATAGTACTGGTGAAAGTCAGAAATATCAGACAAGATGAGTGTTCAGAGCTGGGAGACAGGTATGGAATTGTGTAATGTGACTGATCATAGTGTACTACATGAGAATCAATGTAAAAAATAAGCATACACATAACATCATGGATAAAGAATCTCCCAGTTATGATAGTTAACCAATGTAAAAAAAAAAATTAATCCTAAGTACGTAAGTCTGCAATAGCACACAAGCCTATTTCTTCTTCAAGTGACATTCTGAAGTCAATGTGTTTTTCCCCATCTGGTCTACAGAAGGAGCAAAGCGTGGGATATTACAAATGAAGGATGTCTGTAGAAGAGAAAATGGGTACCATGAAACTATCTATCATAGCCTGATTTATTGCCAGCAATTATCAGCTTCAATTTTTCTCCTCATATGTAGAAGACACAGTATAATTACATTGACTCAGTGGAGATGATTGGAGTCCCACGTTGTCCCCTCTATTCAGGTCACAACCCAGTAATCTTCAAATGCTGTTCTAGATGTGCTTACTTTGGCTTGGTGACCTAAAAGGACAATTGTCTTCCTCCCCACTCTATCTATCATATGAAGGTCAAGCAGTAATAAGAATTCCACTATGCAAAAGAGAAGCCATCACTGAGGAGGCAAGTGACATTTTTTGCTCAGAGGGCAGTTTGAAGAGCCCAACCTGAAGGTGGGGTGTTGTTGATGAGACACCAATTCTTCCTTCTGAGATTTTTCTCCACAGTCGTCTGGGGGTGGGGGGTTCTTGAGCATTTCCTTCCATGGCCGCCATTGACAGGAGCACTGTCCAGGTTTCTACACTATTGCCTGACTGGATGGAGTTGGCTTGGACTTAACACTGAGGCTGGGATTTTAAATATCAGGCTCATGATTTCAATGCAATTTCCTCAAAATCCTTTTATTCTTCTGATTTGTTTTCTCCCTATCAGTTCTACTGCCAGTAAACATAAACCAAACAGAATTTGTCCTTTCCTCATTGTATTTTTGAGTCTAATTTGTTAGTTTCTTTCTTGTCGCCATGCTTTCATGCTCTATTTAGAACAAACTATCCTTGGGAAACCCAAGTGCCTAGCCTTAGATGGGAAGGGTATGTCCTAAACTAACTGCTTTGCTACAAATCTCTTTTATCTGACATGTTTTAGTGAACCCTCCTGCTTTTATGTTTTGTGATTTTGTGTGGGTTTGAGTTCAGACAATCTTCTTTATTTTCAAAACCTAAAGACACAAGTTTTTATTGGCTATTTTATTTCTACTCCCAAACCAGGCATATTTTGCCTGACTTCATCTCTTCCTTATAATTTACAAAACCAACATATGCTATTAACACACTGATCTCTCATTCTTTTTCTCAGAAGTAAATTACTGATGGACACACTCTGCCTTCCAGATTGGCATTGGGTTGTAACTATTCTTTTCTTGTCCTGGATACAAGTCCCTTCTGAGATCAAGGTATTCCAATATTTATTTGTCTTTTCTTTTTTCTGACAGCGAACTTTGAGGAGCAAATGTTTTAAATTTTGATTAATTTAAATGTTTGATCTTTTTTCAGATATCATGCTACCTTGCTTGTAATCTTTTGCTACATCAAAATAATTATAATGAATGGACAGGCATGATTGGAATCCAGTTGTAAATAATCTTGTTTTCTTTTGTGTGGGAGATTTATATCATAAGATAAATTCTGAGATGTACTCCTGGGACAAAACATAAATGGAATTCTGTTTCTGTTTTTGTGGAGTTGTGTTTCTTTTGTTTTAGCATATACTGCCAATTGTCTTCCTTAATAATATAGCAATTTGTACTCCCATCAGGATTGTGAAAAAGTATATATTTTATTTTTACTGTAAGAACAGATATATTGTCAAAATTTTGGAATTTTTGCTAAACTGACAGGAGACAAACCACATTAAATTATAATTCTTAATATACATCTCTCCCATTCTGCGTGGCTCAGAGAATGTGAACTTTATCATGAATATGTTCATAAACGTTTGTCTTTTTCTGTTTTCCTTCTTTTTCTAATGCTTAGATTGAGGTATTTCAACATCTAATTTTTATTCTTTTTTTTTTTTTTTTTTTGATACAGATCCTTAAGCTATAAACCTGGATAGAGTGCCATGGCATCACAGCTCATAGCAACCTCCAATTCCTGGGCTCAAGCGAGTCTCTTGCCTCTGCCTCGCAAATAGCTGGGACTACAGGCGCCCGCCACAACGCCCGGCCATTTTTTGGTTGCAGCCGTC